>JABFPN010003945.1:0-16454 GCA_022817305.1 Leptoteleia sp. ZL-2020
GGGGGGGGGGGGTGGGAGTTGTTTTTGAGTTTGTTTTTTACAGCCCGGTTAGTCGAACGACATTGCCTATCAAAATGTTTGCAACGTTTGGATAAACGAAAAGTTCTTTTAACGCGACGTATTAAAAAAAATACAAAGGAACAAATGAGATTTGATCATTTTTTTTCTCGTTCTTAAAACTTCATAAATTTGAGACTTCTTTCTGGTTTATAGTACCAGATAAAAATTTGTATATCGTAGATATGATATTTTTTTATGGTATTGCAAAATGAAACGTTTTCAAAATACAAAATCTAAACAGACATTGTTTTTGTTTTGGTTTTACATCATATTCTTGTGACCTTTGGATCTAAACAAACGATATTATTGTTTTTATTTCGTTAGTTTGACCTTCCAGGTGTTTACAAACATTATTTTTTTAAAAAATGTAAACAAACTTTGCTTTTGTTTTTTATTTACATCCATTTTTATGTCCTTTGGACGTAAGCAAATAATATTATTGTTTTTGTTTTCTTTCATTTGACCTTCCAAATGTTTACAAACTTTAATTTTTCTATGTAAACAATATTAAAAACGTTTCATTCTTCACACTTTACATGGTATAACATATATGTCTTGTATGGAATTGTTCAGTTCTTTTAGAGCTTAAAAAATACCTTCTTTTCTTTTTTTCTATTTTTGTTAATTATTTATCTTTTATACACGTTAGAGTGGGGATATTGTTGAATATTTGTTCACAGTTTGGCCAACAAATTTCGCAAACAATCGTTCGACATTTTCTGATTAAAATTCTTGATGAAAATTTGACCAGAAATGTTGCCGGAAATTTCAACAGAATTGTTGATCAGGACCTGGCTAAAAAAATGTTTTTAAAGTTCAATTTCGAATTGCTCTTTCATATATTGAACAAAAAAAGAACCAGGAACGCCTTTCGCCTCCATTGAAAGGGAACTAATCTTGATAAAATGCCGTGACAATGTTGATCAAATTTCGATCAAACCGATCAAGAAATTTAGTTTACAGCGTCGCATGTTTGTTGCTTATTTGATCAATTTTACGGGGAGCAAGTTTTCATCATAACTTGATGCGGATCGTTTTTGAGACAAACAATAGCTTTGGCCAAAATTTCTGCAAATATCCAAAGTTTGACAACCTTGAGGAAATTTGTAATATTTTTTGCCTCCCAGTTCTTCTAGATATGATTGAAGAACAAAACGTGCTCAAAATACTAAACGTAAATGATCTTTGTTTTTATTTTGTATTCCCATGACCTTCCATATGTAAATAAACAATGGTTTGTTTACGTTTTTTATCGACAAATATAAAACTTAAGATCTTTAAATCTTTTCAAGTACAATTTACTAATATGTTACGTACTTTTAACACTTCTCTTCGCGCAATATCAATAATTTAATTTCCCTTCTACTTTTCATCGCTTCGCCCACTTTTTTCCGTCATTTTAATCACTGAAATTGTTTAAACTTTGTCCCGAACAATTCATCGCACGGAACGTTGATACCGTAAACATTTGTAAACCGATTCTTCTCATTTTTTTTTAGGTCATGTTAAAAGCACAATTTATCACAAATTTTGTGGCACTCTTTTATCCCTTTCACGCGCAATAATGTTAAAATGTCAGGGACATTCATATTCTTTTTTTTTTATTTTTTTTTCTTCTTTTTTTTACACGTCGCCGAATACATACCGAACGGACAAGCCTTTTTACCGCGACCCGTTGACCCATTCAAAGACGCGTTCTGTATTTTACAGACAGCTAAATTGTACGCTCATTTTTGTTGCAAAAGAGCTTTCGCGTTACTTAGTCCGAGTGAAAACTCGCCGATCGATATTTCGCGGGGGGAGAGTGGAAAAAAAATAATGAAGTTTACGGCCGAATGTAAGCTTCGCCGTAAGACGGAATAAGATTTGGTTTCGTACCTTTAAAGTAAAGGGAATTAACAAATTTCCCCGGAATAAAAGGATTCCATCCCCTTTTTCGGGGAAACGCAATTTTGGTTTTCGACGCTTTTTCGAAAATCAATTTGCAATCTTAAAGGGAATTCCCAGCCGAGAGAAATGAAAACGAATGTTTTCGTAATTGCAAAAAGAGGCGGGCAAAAATTTATCGACGAAATTACCGCGCTTCATTAATGGGACTGAAGAATGAATCGTTTTTCAAAATGTAACCTAGTAAAAATGAAATGTAGATGGACATATACGTTTTTTTTCTTAATACATATATGGTTATAATTGATTGCAATGTAAGGAAATTATTAAAAGTATATATGGCTAGAATATTATATCATTTATTTTCATATATCGACTATGTATATCCTTATATGGCCATATATGGATTAATAAAGAACATATATGGCCACATATGGATGAATAAGGAACATATATTGCCACATATGGATGAATAAGGAACATATATGGCCATATATGGATTAATAAAGAACATACATGGCCATATATGGATTAAAATAAAACATATATGCCCATATATGTTTCATGTTTACTAGAATAACCTTCAAAATGCAAAACAATTTGTTTTTGTATTCACCACGACCTTCCAAATGTTTACAAACATTGTATATTTACATTTTCCTTCACAAAAACAATTTCGTCCTTCAACTCGATACGATAATACAATCGGATAAAATATCGAATGAAAAATCTTCGCATTCCTTGATGAGCTTCTCGTCTCGTTTCGAAATTCAAATTTGGCGCCCTCGCGGTGATAAAAAAAGAAAGTTTTAATTAAACGGCGACTTACAATCGCGACTCGAAATAACGCCCGGCGCAATTTCGTCGACGGATTTTACATTCGCATAATCGTCATGACTCGCCGAGATTCACGGCAGCAAAGTTGGCGCCCCTGAATGCCAGATTTCGACGCGACCAACGGGTCGAAAAAATTTTTGTCGCTCCGAATTAAAGGGACGCACGATATAAAACGTTGATCGCGATATAAAACGACTTTTTTCTCTTTTTTCTTTTTTTTTGCTCCGCGGCTACCCGATGGATTTCTTATTTACGAAACACACGATCCGTTAAAACTCGCCCGGTTTTCGTTATTTTTCATTTCGGCGTCCGGCACTCATATTATCGAATAACGCACGATCGCACTTCAACGTCCCTTTTATCGCGACGTCGAGGAGAAACCCGTCGCCGTAACAGTACGTCAACCCTGATTACATTGGACTTGTTGAGTCAAGTGCCGAGGGGATAATGCGAAAGTGCAACGATCTTCGCGAAAATAGTTCCTCTCGCGGAATACTTTTCGCGCGGCGGCATTATTCGATTTATCGAAAAACAACTCGCTAACGACCTCGACCCCTCGCGCGCGCTTAACCATTTTATACCACTGCGAAAGAACAGATTCGACGTCACGTTCGCTGATAAACAATGGGCATTAAAAATTCACCGCTATCGGATCCCAGAATATCCCATTCGTTTGTAAAAAAAGCAAAAAGATTACTAAAAATTACTGGCATTGTTAGTAAACTGGTCTTGTACTAAAAATTTTGAAAAATTACTGGCTTAAGTTAGTAAAACTACCTTAAGTTGCTCCCCATGACCTTCCGAATGTAAATAAACAATGGTTTGTTTGTTTTTATAGAAAAAATAGTAACGTAAACAATCTTTGTTTTTATTTTGCATTGCCATGACCTTCCAGATGTAAATAAACAATGGTTTGTTTTTATTTTGCATTCCCATGACCTTCCAAATGTAAATAAACGATGGTTTGTTTACGTTTTTCATCGACATTGTTAGTAAACTAGTCTTATACTTGAAATTGTTAAGAAATTACTATCTTAAGTTAGTGAAACGTATCAATTTGTTGACAATTATTGTTAGAAAACTGACAATGTATGTCAAAAATTTTTTACTAACTTACTAACTTTTTACTAACTTACCCTGGTGGAAATAATTTGCAAAAAAATGCTGATGAATACTGATAAAATTAGTACATACGTTATGTGAAATAAATTGATGTGCTAAAAGCGACAGGAGAGCTCTGTTGCAAAGTACAGTAGTATAGCTCAATATATTGTCAGCAGGACATTGCACTCAGTGAAATTTATTAACAGTTGTTACCATTTTTTTTATAATTACTCGGGAGTATTTGTACATTTATAGTATCCCAAATAGTATGATATTATGTTATAAAAAAAGTTAGAAAAACATTTCTTTATTAAGGATTTGAACCCGTTACCTCACAGTTACATAAAATAAAATTTAAAATAATAAATATTTCTTTTGTTTCAGGTAAGGAGAGAATTTTAAGCTGAATTCTAAGCTACTTAACTTAATGTAAGTGAACGATAAGTAATATTACTTACATAAATACATATTCCATTGTAATAACAATAGTACTTTAAATATTTTCTTGCTTTCTCTGGACAATTAAAATGAAATAACGAAATTGTTAACATTGCGATTTTGTTCCATTCATTCCCCATAAGGAAAGTGTAATAAGATAACACGAACAAGCAAAGCGAAATTAAAAAGTACAAAACGCATCGGTGAGGAAACAAAAAAAAAAGAAAGAAAAAAATTTCGCAATGCAAAAAGCACAAACGTCTTTGAAAATACCAAGTTTCACGCGAGCTACTTTCGCGAATCTTTATAACTTCAAACGAAACTTTTATATAAAACACTTCCTTTTTTTTCTTCTTCTACTTTGATACTCGCAAATATATCTGAGCGCGCAGATTCGAATTATCTATAAATATGCATATAAAGACGAAGAAGTCGCGGAGTGTTTTATATTAAAAAGTGCGGCAACTATCGTCGTAAATTTACCGAGCTTACTCGAGAGCATCTCTTATATTAAAATATGATTCAACTATTTGAAGACGAAAGCCCAATGGAACGAAATTATGAAAGCATCTTACCGCGGACGGCTAAATTGAGTCGTGAAAAAAATCTTGTTTCGCGATAGGGGGGGGGCAATACCGCGAAAAAAGTAAGGTTTAAAAATTGTTGTACTGTATTAACTTAACTTTTTTCTCAGTGGAGAAGAAATGATCCATTATAGTAAGTTGGAAGTATTTGAGTACTCACTTCTAGTTTATGCTTAAATGCTTTCTTAAATTAATTGTAAATTAATGATCAGTAACTTAAAAATCTAATAATTTACCATTCGCATTTTTTTACTTAACTCAAATTTAACTCAACTTTGGCTAAATTAAAATGTGACTAAAAAATATAAACCTTTTCAAAATATCGATTTTGAATAATATTTGTTTTTCTTTTATATTTATTTCCTTTTGTTTATGTTCTTGAAAATGTAAACAAACAACTTTTGTTTGTTTTCTTTATATGACCTTCTAAATGTTTATAAACATTGTTCGTTTACGTTTTAAAAACGTTTTATTCGTCAGTTCCATTTACTTATCAAGTAAAATTTAAGTTAATTTGACAATATAAGCTTTTGCTCTTAATTTTTAACATTATATATCAAATAAAATGTGGATTATCTTTTTATATTTATCTCGCACGCATAATGAAATAAAATTTCACAAAGCAAACTGCAAACGATAAAGCAGCAACGTGCAAGATACGCTTCTTTTTTGTTTAAAAGAAAAAAGAGATGACCGTTTCGAATTCATGAATGGAAGCATGAAATTTAATTTTAAAAGAGTACATCAAGTCAAATCGCCGCGTCTTAAACTGGCGCGCATTATGATAAGTAAGATTCCCCCGCGCGATACAATATCAAAATTTTTGTACGAAAAAAAAAAACACGTACGTTAATGTTGCCTTTTATCGTGTCGCCATTTGTGGAAAAAGATTACGCTACTTTTCAAGCAAATCTATCTTGATGAAGTTACCGAGGCAAATTACATTTTATATAATGTTATCAATGCCCAGCTTTATCATTTTTTCTCGTAACCTCTAAATTATATCATCACTTTATATTCAATTGTAAAACAAAAAAAAATTAATAATTAGCATATTTTATGACCCTTAACTCGAATTATTCCATTAACTAATTTAATTTTATTACACGTAATAATATACATTATAACATATAATTTATGTTAATATTAAAATTTCCAAGATAATAACACCATCCGTTAATTTTGCGACGCGATAAAAGAATTTTTAATGAAATATTGTCCATAGCGTAGTTTTACGCGAATATAAACAACCCAGTGGTATTCCAGGCTTTCTAAATACTGGAAAGGGTATCATTTGTCATTCAAATTGCGAGTTTTTCATTCGCGCGATCTTGCCAATATTTAAATGACTACAAAAAAAAAAGAACCAGTTTTGATTCCGCCATATTTTTACAGTCAACGCAAAAGGCAAATAAATTCCAGATAAAAAAAACAATGAATGAGAAAGAGAGAGAGAATAATTTTTTCAAAAATGGTCATTGGACGAAGAGGGATAATAAAATTAAATTTTAAAGAAAAAAAAAGAAAGAGAAAGGCAAAAAAGTTGGGGAAATATGGGCCAAAATTAGTCATAAACATCGCGGGCCGCCGCGTCTCTTTGGCGTCATCTAATTTCAAGCGCGGTTCAAAACGGGAAATGTCCCGCCGGCAAATAAATCTACCGCGGAAGCGGGGGGGGTAAACAAGTCATTCGCGCGGAATTGTAGCTGATATCTGATTCGCTCTTTGGAACAATATGATACGTCTTGCGGAAATGAACGGACTGGGTTTTAAATTTCTCGATGGCTGCGCCCGGCTTTCATTGAAATCTACATCGCGTAATAATGTCCGGGGGAAACTTTGTCCGCGGCGGCGCTTTATTATTCGCGTATAATCACTCATTGTCGCGGACGCTGAAATATCGGCGCAAATAAAATTGAAATACCCGGGGACAAAGGCGTAACAAAAATTGATTGCCAGTAAACCGACGAACCGTCTTCGATTCCTTGAATGGGATGTACCGAAATCTCCGGCAAGTTCGCCGGGCGGCGACAATGGAGCTACCCTTTAACGGCGGGAACAATTATGACGGGACCCGACAAGTGTTTCGGGTACAGCCGTCCTTTTCTAATTGCCGTTAATTAACGAGAAAGAACGACGCGGACAGGGAATTTCGTCGAGACTTAAGGTTCCGCTTTTGTCGTGAGAATAATCTGATGTAAATGTACAGAAAAATTACTAAAAATTTACTTAAATTAGGGTAAATATACTTAAAATTTACTTCAATCTAAGTAAGTTTAAGTAAAATTTATTTAAACCCATGTGAGTTTACTTAATTTCCCCTGTAAACATTTATATATACGACATATATGTTGATTTTTACATTGTTTACTTATATCTAAGTAAGTTTACTTCGACTTAAATAAGTTTACTTGAACTTAAATAAGTTTACTTAAACCTAAATAACTTTACTTAAACCTAAATAACTTTACTTAAACTTAAATAACTTTACTTGAATTTAAATAAGTTTACTTAAACCTAAATAACTTCACTTAAACTTAAATAAGTTTACTTAAACCTAAATAACTTTACTTAAACTTAAATAAGTTTACTTAAACCCAAATAACTTAACTTAAAATTTGGTTTGCTTATCGTTAGTCACTAATAACCTCCAATTCAAAGGTCTTGTAACTTATCTTAAAAGTTTTTAACAACTTAAAGTAATCAAAAATAACTTCCAATAAATTTAGAAAAGTCAATTTAATCTTCGGAGTTAAAGTCATTTAGCTATTTAATCAATGTGATAATTTGGTGGTTTTAGTAATTCAGTTTTGTACGTTAATATTTTGTAATAGATGAACTTATATTAGCAACCGAGGTAACTAGGTTAACTAAATTGCAATAATTTTGCATTTTTACTGGAAACTAATATTAGAGCAACGAAATTTCGTTAATTAACCATAAAACATCGTATTATCCTCGTAAAATTAAATTTCCCATCTTTGAGTCTCAATATTAATAATTTACATTCGGTAACAAAAGTTTACTATTTTCAATTGTGAGTTTCTTCGGAGTTCGCATTTTGAAATGAATTCTATAAACTTTAAAATGAGTTACCCGGTTTAATCAATTTTATTTCAGTAATTTAATTAGGTATTTAAAGTTAGTACCTTCAACCTTGATGCTTGAAATTATTAACTTTTGTACACTGTTTATGTAACAAAATTACATCACGAATTTAATGCTCATTTATAATACTTGGCAACAAAAGAAACTTGCGACAAAGAAAAATCCACTTTATTTATCATACACAAATAGTTTAATGAATGTACAATTATTATCAACTATTCATGCGAAAACAATTATTTAAGTTGTAACTTTTAATTACAATTATAACTTTTTAATGGTACCCAAGTTTCCTTTAAAACATTTTTCAATCCCATTAAACTCAAAGTTTAACTTAACATCGGTCAAAACAGAACAAAGACTCATTTTGGTCTGTTGTAATAACTCAATTAGTTCGATCAAATAAATTTACCAAAAAATATGAAAATTATTATTTAATTTAACATTAAATTAATAACTTTCTTCTATCAACTGCACGATATGCCACTGACAAGATAACAATCAGATAAATTCCCTGGCGATATCTTAGCTGATTTAGCATGTTCTACATTGATCTTTGATGCAACGAACATGTAACTATTATTTCTGTAAAATTTATCACAATACTGTTCTCAATGAATTAATTTTGTTACGACTAAAATGGAGCTGTTTTGTAAAAGCTATAACGTCTTTTTAATTAAAACCCTTTGATGTGCTTTATAAATTAAATTTTATTCTATTTCAAATAGGGAATTTACAATTAACCCAAGCTAACTCTAACAAGCCCTTAAATTCAAATACGTCATGTTAGTAAAGAACTTAAATATCCTGAAATTTATAGAACTGAAAAATAATACGTTTTTTGATATTAAAAAAGTAAACAAGAATTGTTTGTCAATATTCGAAAGGGCAAATCAACAATAACAATAACAATGTTTGTTATTGTTTATATTTGTTTAAAATGACCTTTCAAGTATTAATATAAATAAATTTTTGTTTACATTTTATATTTCAAATTTTATATAAAATTTGTAGAATATTATTTCATTATTCTATTGCTTTTCAAACTTGGAATTTTGAAATGACAAAGAGTTGATAAATTTAAAAGGAATCGAGTTGGCAGTAAATTAATTTTTATGTAAGAATTGATAATATTACCAAATGCTTTGGACGTCAAGTGTTTCCGTGAATTATGGCGTTGTGTAATATAATTGATTATTTTAATGAGAACCAGTCGAAAATTCAGTTATAGGAGAATGTAATCATGTACTACCCGCAGAGTACTGTATATGAAAACGTGTGTATCATGTGCGATGTATACACGTGTACACGAGATATTCGGAACCTATAATGAAATAACAATTTCCCCTAAATTGTTGGCCAATATTTCAAATATACAAAAAGACAAATTAATTAAACAGCAAGTCCAATATCATGTATGCATTTAAAAAATGGGTCACTTGTAAAGTCATTAAAATTACTATCGGCTGGAAATTGGAATTTCAACTTTTATTCACTTTAAATCAATGGAGTTTTATTTAACTTTCCATGTAATATAATGCTTCTCTAGGTTTGCATAAAGGCAGTAAAGGGAATTTATTTGTAGTTGGTACTAGGCTTTATGGTAAATCAGAAATATATTTTAAAATGTATTAAAAGAATATTTAATTATTAAGGGATAGAATGTGATATAGTACAGTCACCAGTTGCTACTCACTGGTCACTACTCACTGGTTACTACTCACCGGTTACTACTCACCGGTTACTACTCACTGGTCACTACTCATCGGTCACTACTCATCGGTCACTATGCACCGATCATTACTCACCTCCCAATACTCACTGGTCACTATTCACCGGTCACTACTCACTGGTTACTACTCACCTCCCACTACTCACTAGTCACCACTCACTAATATTTGTAAAAAAAACCCCTATTAAATGACAACTTGGCCTAGTGGTAAAGATTGCGCTAATAACTATCAGGTAACGAGTTTGATTCCCTATTACTTAAAATTTTTTTCTACTTTTTTCTTTTAAATTCTACATCATATCACCAATAACACTACAAATGCGCACAAATCCACCAAATTTTTATTAAAAAAATAATATCAACGACTAATAAATCTCTTCAACGCATAAATAAGTATCTTTAATTCACTTATGACACGAAAATAATTGCACCAACGTCCACGGAACAGCGCTACGCGTGGCGTCGAGCGATTTTTAATTTTAATATTAATAGAGAGCGCGACGCGAGATTGAAGGGGCGACGATTTCATTGTTTTACATCGCGGCTTTTTATTCGACGCGGAATAAAACACGCCCGGAGAGAAAATGGCTATTTCGCGATCAGCGTCGAGCCGATTTTTGCACCAAATTTCTTGTAGAAAGGACTTTCGACAATTAATCAACGTCATACATTCGGATGAAAAATTTCCGCGACATGATTCGGGACAAATTTGTAAAATTTAACCAAAAATAATACGACTCTGCCGTATCGGATTCGCATTTTCGTGTCAACTATTTCGGTTATTTTCCCGGCGCAAATGCTTCCTCGATGACAATACAATTTCGAAATGAATGCTATTATTGGCGGAAAAATTTTAATAACTTTATTTGATTTATTTATCGCCGGGCTAAAATATTGCATTAATTAAATTAATCCCCCAGAAGTTTCGATTTTAATTAAATTCTCAAATGTAACGACCACTTTATCGTCGTGTTTTTCTTTTTAATCAGTAAAAACGGAATGTTTGGTGTAATGCTTTTAGTATTGTGTTGACAAAAATGTATTATTATAGAAACAAGTAAATATCATATTAACATATGATATCATATTATCATATAATATCATTATCATATGATATATTATCATATGATATAATATCATGATATCATATTATCATATAATATCATATTATCATATATCATATTACCATATGATATTTTCTTGTTGCTACATCACATCACAAATATCATAACAGAAATATCACTTCCTATACCATATCAGAAATATCATATCACACTCGTGGAACTTTTTTTAGTGTAACTAAACACTATTTATATTAGTAAAATTCTTCACTCTTCGGACATATCCCTAAATAAATATAAAATGTCTGAAATTTAGCTATTACTCGTGTCTCAATGTACTTCAAACTAAAGCCTTGGAATTTTAATTCAATATTTTTAACTGAATTCGCTTCCATGAATTTTCATTATAAGTTTCTCTTTGGTGGCGTTTTCAATCAAGAGAAAAATTAGTATTGTCAAAAGATAAAGAGACCACGATTAATTTGTCCCGGCCAAAAATTTATGTTTGATATGTGGAGATTCTGAGGAAATTGGAAAGCAGACTAAAACCTCATTCGGAAAGGATTGCGTGCGAAAGAATAATGGTGCATACCCATCTTAGTACGTAGGATCATGCTAAAGATATTTATAACTCTTAACGATAAGGTAAATCTTTTCCGAACAAAAAAAATGTTTCCACGAAACAAAGCCTTTAAATTTTGTCGAAAAACTCGCGAACAATTTTTATTTTCCCGCGACTGGCCTGTTCCTTATTTACTGTTTAAATTTTAATAAATTTATTATTTAAAATATTAAAACAAATGTTCACAAGTAGAATTTACAGTTAAATTTTTCTTAAATAAATGTTAAATAAAACTTCAACAAAATTATATGGGACTGATGAAGAAAACGCGTTGAAAATACGAGATGTAAACAATTTGTTATTATTTTGAGCCCCCTGACCCTCCAAATGTAAATAAACAGCGGTTTGTTTACGTTTTTATCGAAAAAATACGAAACGTAAACAATCTTTGTTTTTACTTTGCGTTCCCACGACCTTCCAAATGTAAATAAACAATTATTTGTTTATTATTATTTGTTTACGTCCAAATGTCCTTGAAAATGTTTACAAACATAGCTATTATTTAGAATGATCCTTCGTTTTAAACGTCTCAATCTTCGATCCCATCAAAATTATTTCAGAAAACTATTTCTGTCAACTCTAACACAGGAATTTTTTGTTGTTGTTGCATCGTTAAATGTGTTTACATTAATTGAAACTTTTAAGAACGATTTAATTATGCCACTGCGCGAAAATTTAATTATTTGATATGCTAATTGAAATACTGGATTTGTTTAAACAATTTCGTTACATTTAATCAGCGCACGAGGAAATGTATTACTAATTGATATACACTTCCGTGAATTAATAAATTAACGTCATACATAATTCGTGCGTAATAAGCAATAAAGGAGGGCATAAATTTTTAAACAAACCTGAAATTATCCTTGGGAGCTAATTCAAATTCAGAATGCGGTTTTAAATTGCATTACGTAACCTTGAAAAATTGAAGAAATTTATGAATATATTCATGACCCGTATTATCGATTAGTTGCTAATATCCAAAACTTCTCTTCAACTACCTAATCGAAATCCAGTAAATGAACCATTCATTCCCATTAAACAAGATCATGTTAAGGAGATCAATTATTCCCAGTATCGACTATTCCTTAATACCTAACCATCCTTCTATTAAATTCGAAGAAATCGTTTCTCATTAACAAACCATGAAATTATGTGGTTATAATTGGAAACAGGTTAATAGATGTGTTTCTAGAAACATAATTCAATGAGCTGTTTGGTAACTATGAGAAGGAAAGTTTCATGAAATATCACTATGTAATGTGATAACGCTAACGATAGAGATTTATATTGCAAAGTACAGTAAAATGGACCAATATGTTATCAAAAGTATAGTGGTATGATAGTAGTGGTAATATAGTAATAGTAGTAGAATAATAGTAGTAGTAATATAGTAGCAGTAGTAGAATACTAGTAGTAATAATATAGTAGTAGTAGAAGAATACTAGTAATAGTAATATAGTAACAGCAGTAAAATAGTAGTAGTAGAATACTAGTAGTAGTAGAATAATAGTAGTACTACAGTAGCAGTAGAATAATCGTAGTAGTAATATAGTTGTAGTAGTATAATAGTAGTAGTATAATAGTTGTTTCTACTTTTTAATAACAGGAACTAACTTTACCTTCATCATACAATCAATATCGGCCTTTGACTCGGCCTTTGACTATTAAATAACTTATTAATTTTTTTTTTACGAGGTAATTTTATTTTATGATTTATTTTATGAAATTCGCCATAAATAACTTTAATGATGGAATTAAATGAAAATATATAACGCCGTGAAACTGAACGCAGAAAAAGTTCGTAATACGATACGTTGGTGACATGAAATTAGTTGCAAAAGTGACTTACAATTTGTAACTAACTTCGCGGAGTGTCAATGGTAACTTATTAAACTACTTTCAACAACTTAAAGTTGGTTATTCAAATTTTACAACGGACTATTGCCAGCCTGAATTCTAAGACTTGAAATCAATAATTGATACTAAAATGAGGTAAATAAAAGAAATAATGCATGGTTAAGTGGACTACTTCATGGCATAAATTTAAAACTTAAACTCAATTTTAAATACTACGTTGAATAAAACAAAAAGATTAAATAATTTAGCAAGGTAATTCAATGTTATTAAGTTGGTGTTCCTTCGCATTCTGTACAGGGTACCAACTTAAAAGTTACTACTTATATCTAAATTATTTTTGGCGGGAAAAGTGTGCTATTTTAAAATTTTAAGTGGAAAAGAGAGACGTTTTACATTTAAAATTAATTAATTTATATTTTAATCGTTTTTTTTTTCACTAAAATAATTCTAGTTACTTAGAAACATCCTCATAAATATTTCAAAAAAAAGTCAATTACTGATAGGGTTTTTTTGGATCTGAAATCAGAATAACAATCTAGTTTCGATTGCACGAATTTTTATCGCATATGGGAAAGAAAATTTCTTTTTTTTTTTTTTTTAGTTTTCGACATCACGGCGAAACTACCAAAACGTATACTTCATTTTTTGCCGTTAAACTTTTTGCGTTTGAAATTCAAAATCCCGGCAAACGCTTTTTCAATTTAATTTACAACGCTGTTTATTTATAATCTCAGCTTTTAATATCGCCACGGCCAACACGCATCATTCCACGATCAGCGTTCTATTTCACTTTTATTTTTACGCCTCCGTTACAATTTTCCATTATTCAAATTGACCGGTTTATTGCCCGCAACACGCAGTCGATTATTTCGACATCTTTTTTCCACGCTGCCCATTTCGCCCGACCGAAACTCAGTGCTTCCTTCATTATCTTCATTTTACACAGTCGAAATTTCGTTCTCTAATTGGGCCAATAAAAATTAATGTTCTACGATCATAAAACGTATTGCAAGAGATATTTTTATCAATTTATATCTTTCTTTTTTATTGTATTATATTATTTTATTTTATTATATATTATCATAATGTCAATAAGTGATATAATATTCTAACCATATATGGTTTCAATAATTTTCTCATATTCAAATCAATTCCCTAGTAAAAATGAGAGATATATGGTCCATTTATGTTTCAACGATTTCATATAAGGAAATATAAAATTCATATATGGACATATGTTTTTCCTTAATCACATATATGACCATATATAGTCGATACATGGCAATAATTGATATAATATTCTAACCATATATGCCTTCTTTATATATGAATTTTTTATTTCTTTATATGCAATTGTTAAAACATATGTGGACTATATATTCCCATATGTTTCATTTTTACTAGGAATTTACTAGGGATAATATGGTAATATTACCATCATATTATCATTATCACTATAATTTAAGATTAATATTTGCAAAATAGGAAGTTCAATAATACAAATAACAATATTTCTATTACTAAACATATTTTCTTCCTTCACTTCACTTAACAAAACCTTCAAACGTTGGCTCACATTTCTACGTATAATATTTAGCGATGCTCCAGTTAGAATGCATTTGAGAAACATTCGATGCAAGTGTTACACCGTTATCATTTTTATAGTGTAAATGTCGGGTAAATTGAATTAGCCAAACAACTTGTGCAAAATTGCTGTAAAATTTGCTTCGATAAAAACTGCAGTAAAAAATGCATTATGGACTAAAATTATAGTCGCACGTAAATTCCTTTTTAATAGGAGAGTCCTTCAAAAATGTCGGATATTTCTTTTAAACAAATATTTAAACAATTTTATTATTTATTTCGCTTTTTCCACCTTTTATCCCTTTTAATTTTAATTTAACAATAATGTTTTATTCAAAGGATACAAAGTGATGAGTGGAAATCGAAAAAAAAGTTTTGTTTTCGCTTCGGACTAAATTTAGTTAGCTTTAGTTCGCGTATATATAAAAAATTATTATATATAAAAAATATTTTGTAAAAAAAATTTTCTAAAATATTCAGTTTATGTAACGAAAACTCGAATACGTACTATTAAGTACTTAAAAATGTCGTAATTAGCACTTGCTAATTTCTATGTAGAAATTCAGCGTTAATGCGGATAAAATTTGATCTCCATTTTAGCATTTTCGACTAAATAATTGACATCCACGAAACCACTGTTTGAAGAGTAATATCACTTGAAATACTAGAACGATATTTCAATAAATTAAAATCAGCGTTATAATTTGTGGCATTACATTATGGTATTAGTAACCCCAATATAATGACTAAAGTTCAGTAACTAACCGTTAATATATTAAATTAGTTTCACCGATACGATCAGAAAAACTTGGCAATTCGAACACTAAGCCCACCTATTCCTTTTGCTTCAATACTCAACATACATAAATTTATAACCATTTCCCTTATCCCACATAAGATAAACAATTTTTGTAAAGGAAAATTGTTTTCCCTGGTACTGATTAAATTTTTATGAAATTCAAAAATAATTCTCCTTGTTTGTATATAGAGCATACTGAGAGGAATTTGTTAGTAGTGATATATTTTATAAAAATAATAATAATAATAATAATAATAATAACAATAACAATAACAATAATAATAATAATAATAATAATAATAATAATAATAATAATAATCAATATCACAACTATACTGCCATCTCTTAAAAATATAGTTCTTATTTCACATTCCGGCCAACTGCATGATTATTTAATGGAATATCTAAAATATGACAGCACCTACTAGTAACAAATTTCTCTCAGTACATCATCACTGGTGACTTGTAACCTGTGATTATTGATTGGTGACCTGTGATTATTAATTGGTCACCTATAATTAGTGACTGTAAAGTAACAGCTTCTATTTCTTGATACTGATAATTTTTAGTAATATATTTTTGAGATTCTATATCATATTATAAGGAGCACTATAAAATCCCACATATATCCACAAGTTATTATAAAATAAAATAGCAACTAATAACAAATTTCTCTCAGTATACCATTACCAGTGACCAGTGACCAGTGATCAATGACCAGTGATCAATGACCAGTGACCAGTGAGCAGTGAGCAATGACCAGTGATCAGTGATCAGTGAC
>JABFPN010003946.1:0-16453 GCA_022817305.1 Leptoteleia sp. ZL-2020
TTGTTTTTTTTTTTTTTTTTTTTTGTACCGTCAATCGCAATGGAGGGGAAAAAAAGACGGTTCGCTCTTTAACTGAAAACCGTGAAGATGAAGATGAAAAGAGAAAATTTTCATGGAAAATATGGATTTTATTTATTTTTTTTTTTTTAGGTAGATAATATTTGTGGAGACGACAAATTTTTACGTCAGACTTGTCGTAAAGTGTAGTAATTTTTGTTCCAGTTTTTCTCCGGAGTATTCACAATCATTCTTTTTGTTTTGTACTTGATCCCATTTGCGCGCTCCCCTCCCAACTGTAAATAAACATTTCTTTGTTCTTTTATCTCGCTTCTTTTTCCTCCTGCTTATTTACAAACATTGACTTGTTCATTCACCGAGCAAAATTATCGTGATTATAAAAATAAAGTTGCTTACAGAGTCAACTGAAGAGAACTGCGAAATTAGAATCCAGAAAATCAATTAATAAGGAAAAGAGAAGTGATAGGACTGTGTGAAATAGAACTAAGATTTTAGCAAAACTAAAAAATCACTTTTTAAAAATACTCTTAAGAAGCTATATTCCTTTTTAATACCAATTTTGGTGTAACTTTTCTCGAACCATTGATTATAAAATAGAGCTGCAGTGAAAATTACTACAATTACAGTTGCTACTATGCAATTTTAGTCGTGCTAACTAATTAAATATATTTCCCTAAATTTCCATAAATATATTTCCTCGGTGCTTTCTTCGATCTAACACCTTTTCGCATTTCGGTCCCCTCATTTCCAACCAATCCCACGTTCAAATTAAATATTTTTTTTAAAAAACCAAAAAAAAAAAAGAAAAAAAGAAACGAAGAATCAAAAAAGGAGAAGCAATTAAAGATAAAAGGGAAGAACGAAAACCGTAAAGAAACGGTGAGAGACGCGATACCGCGAGGGAGAGTGCGAGCGAGCGAGCGAACGGGGGGAGAGAGAAGGCACGAGAGAGACGGCGCTAGGGTGGGAGGGCAGGCCGAGAGAGAACGAGAGAGAGAGAGAGGGATGAACGCGCGGACATTCCGAACGGTTCAGGTTCAATGTTACTCTCGCTTTCGGTTCGCTTCTTGGAAGCGGAGTATTAATAGAGGCGGTTTGCAAAGCAGCGCGGCACGCCGTGAATTGCTTTCTATCAGGCTCGCGCCGATCGGCACGCCCGGTATTTCCGATCGGCCCGACTGTTCCGGCCGTCCTTCCCACCGCGCGTAATCACAATCATTAAGGGGCCCCCGAGAAGACCGCGACGGTTACCCATTCCCATTTCGGATTCTCGTCGTTGTCATCGCCAAATGTCCCCGGCCAAGACATCTGCCAAAATCGCGTGGCAATATGATGCGCGCCAGGCTGCAACGGAAATCGGCCGATTTTTCGGTTACGCCCGGGATTTTTCATCGTTATTTGCCAGTGCCGTTGCCACGTCGAGTCACCATATCGTGCGATATATAATTTCAAACGACTCAACGTTCGCTCCAATTTCGTTACCGATTTATTTGAAGGATTCTTTCTTCAAAAAAAAATATATATAACAGATTTGTAACTAAAACCGTTTGGTTAGAGATATTTAGTTAAAAGAACCAAAATTGTTGTTTCAATAACAATTAATTTTAGTTGCAATAACTGTAAAAGATTCATCACAAATTTGCTTTGAATCAAAGTGATTCTATTCAGACGAAACAGATTATTTTCAATTTGAATAGAATCCAGTTTAATAATACAATTCTTTTGTTTTCAAATAAACATTTTTGAGAGTGTATTTGGTTATTTCAACTAAAAAAGTAACCGCAACCAAACATTTTTCTCCGTGTATTATTATTATAAATAAATGTATATTTTAAATTCAAGTGAATTGAATTTTATTACATTTTTAATTGAATTTATTCAATTCCCATCCTCAATTACTACGATATCGTAATTTTTTATGTAATTCTTTATGTAACTAAATTTAATTGTTACTATTAATATTATATATTTAGTATAATGCTTTTCTATATCGTATTTTATGCAGTTACGATATCGTAAAATTAAATATACAAACGTGACATGTATTAAAGAATAAGAAATTGATTTTGGACCCACATTCTTGTCATTCTTGTCAAATATCCAGATTTATATAAACCATCCTTGAAATAATTACACAAACCCCCCTTGTTCTTAGTTGCAAATAAATATTTAAGTATGTAAATTACGTTTGTATGTATATAATTGAAATTTTAATTCGAAAGTGTTTTTTAAAATATTTTCACGAATAAAAAGCTACATATTAAAGAATAAGAAGAAGAAAAAAAACTTTTGAGTCGTTATAAAAATTCATTGCAATGTAAATGATTTTCTTTAAACATCATTAATTTTCTTACGAAATACAGAATTTAATTAAATAAAAAGAAGTGAACAAGTTTACCATGCTTTACCGTCCAATTAGAAATGTAACTTAATTTTGTAATGCTACCATTAATAATTAATGCTAAAATGCGTATATATAAAGTTCACTTTAGATTTGACATGAGACACGCACGTAAGATTATTATTATTTTTTTTTTTTTTTTAATCAAGATAATTAATATTACTTTGTCTCAATTTTATTAAACAGATGATATGTATTCAACTTCGAACCAGAAATATCAATTTGGATACCGATCTTTATGCATTGTTAAATATTAATTTTTACTTTAGATTACCATCAAAGTATGTAAAAAATATTAATGAAAAAATATCATGAATTAATAAAATGTAACATTTTAAATTTTTTAACGAAAAATCCTTTAAAAAGTAAAAAGAACATTTTTCTTTATTTTTATTATCCAGTTAAATTTTATCCTTCAGTCCCATCATCTATTAAAAATCCTCCCTCAAATTTAAATAAAATCATTATACAACAAAAAAAGAATAAAAAAAAATTCCAAATGCATCTTTCGGTTCGCATTACTTTTGTCGCGATTAAATTGCATAATACGTTTGACTAACGTTCTCTAATACAAATTAATATCATTACTGCTACGGATTATCCGGCATGGCAAACAACCAGTTTAGCCGACTGAATAAGAAAGAAAAAGAAAAAGGAGAAGAAGAAGAAGAAAAAAAAAAAATATGCGCAAGCGTTTAAGCAGTGTAGGCACGTAAACGTGTCGCCGCTGGATATAATTACTGGCCGCTCGTTGATGGCACGCGCCTTCGGGTTACTGCACCGCCGCGCGCATTCGCAAATTGCTCGCTTTTACTATCATTTTGCGGTTTTATCGCCGATGCAATTATAAGACTAGATTCAATGCCTCGTGCGCCGAGCACCTCGCTTAACCTTCCCCCTCCCCCCTCATCTCCTTCAATTATCATCCGATTTGCATTACACTTTGGTTGGGAACTTTAAATTTATGCAACAAAAAAAAATCTACCATTTAATATCACTTCCATTTATTTCTTGCCTCTCCCCATCTTTTTTTCTCCCATTTTCTTTTATCCCCATCCTTTTTCCTTCTTCTTCTCCCTCCCGATAAACTTAACTATCCAAATGGATTGTATTACTTACTTACTTAATTAATTAATTAATTAATTTATAAACTGATTTAATTAATTAATTAATTGTTGGTATAAATAATTGTAACTGAAATTTACAAAATTTAACATTTTGATCCTTGACAAATCAAGTTTCAGACACTTCTCCAGGAATGTTGAAGTTAAAATTATTTCGAATTCATTGTTTGTACAACTTTGTACGACACTTCTCGTGGAATATTGTCCGGAATGAATCTCGCGTTTGACACCATTTACGTAAACCCCATTTTTCGGCCCCCAATCCGTCAATGTCGCGGCTAGAATCATAGGCGCAGTAGTAAAGTCTAGTTTTGGTCAGACGCGATTTTCAGATTAAAGGCAACGTGACGAAAGTGGACCGGCGATTCGTCTCAATTTTTCCGGCCAGCTCGGAATATAATTATGGAGATTTACGGGCCGTATAAGATGTTTCATAAATTGAAAAACACCTCGGAATTGGATACGTGCCACCCGATTATCATAATAATTTTAACCGTTAAAAAGTTTTTCGTCGGATTTCGCCACCCACCTTTCGTCATTACCATAATTATTAATCAATTGGGAGTACTTTTAATGCATTTTTTTGCCCTATTATTCTTATTATAATCTTACAAAATATGTTAATGCGCGGGAAAGAAACGCACGTGGGTGTGAATAAATTAAAATAATTTCGTCCCAAGAAAGGAAAAATGTGGTTTCGATGAAATTGATCGAGAAAATGGCGGATTACGAGTCAATTGTTCCCGACGATTTGAATACGTTCAAATGACTTTTTTTCTTTTTTTTTTTTTTTTTAGGAAATTCGTATGGGGGTCAGGGAATTTCTAATCAAGGTTGCGACCGAAAAATCGAATTTCTAATATCGCAATGCCAATCGTCGAATAATCTTTGGGCGCCGGGAAAAAATGAAGAAATTCGACGAATTTAAATTGGTTTTTTTTCTCGCCTTCTGGTCCACGCGTTCGATGGATTCGTTCGTGTTATAATGAAATGTTATAATTGCATTTTCTTGACCGGCCCGAGATAAAAAAAAATTGACACGTTTATATATATACATGATAATGCCCGTGAACGTATCCCTTAAAGTGAATGCTTAATTATTTCGGTTTCGGTTTTGAAACGACCTTTTTCGAAACTGTATAATTTAGAAAGCGACGTGGAGAAAAAAAAGCGAGCTTATTATCTCCCGGGCTACGAAAAAGTTTTCGAATTAATTTAAATTTTAATTCGACGAAAAGAACGGGCTGCAATTTTTCGATCCATTCCTTGTAGTTAAAAATAATTTTGGATCCTTTAACAAACGGAATTTGCACGGATATTGAATTTGAATTAAAATTTAAAGCAATTTGCGATGTTCGATAAACGGATAATGATAAATCCGTTTGATTTATGCAAATCATATTAATTCATTCGTTAATTACGTATTTTCACTTTTTATAAGTCAAAATTAATTATCGTGTTAATTATATTAATCACTTGGTACGCGGGTTTTAGTTTGAAAAATTACATTTAATAAACGCTTTGAAAACTTTAACAATAAATTATTCTCAAAAAGGAGAATAAGAAATGTGATTGGGAAATTAATTTTTCATTGATTTTACGTGGTGATATTTATGAAGTAATATTTGCTTTTAAGTGGTTCTTTTAGTTTTGAGTGTTAATTAATTAAGAATTATTTTTTAATTAATTAATAAGGTAAGAAATATCGTCCAAATTATTTTTATAAATAAATATAAATTAACGATTATAAAATTGGATTTAATTAAAAATAAATGAAAATCTGGCTAAAAATATAAATAAAATAATAAATGTTTTAATGAGAACAAGAGTAAATTGAGTTTGCGAGAAAATTGGGAGAATTTTATGGTAGAAAGGAACAGTCCAAGGGGAAAATTAATTCAGTTCGTTTAACCTCTGCTAGACTGATTGCGAATTTTATCAAGTCGGAGCAACATTTGACTCACGTGTTTAGCATTTTCTCGTGACTATTTTTAGCCGTGAAGCGCACCGCGATGAAATTTCGACCAAAAAGAAGTAAAAAAAAAAAAGAAGAAAGAAAAAAGAACTCGCGTGAAATTTTAGGCAGGATTATTACCGGAGGATCAATTTTGATATCAAAGAAGCGCACGAACGTTTGTGATCTAACCTTGATTAGATCAGCGTTAAAAAAATGTTTCGATACGTCAGTGTCAGTAGGTTGCTTTTTGCAATTCATTAAACGCTGACGTCTATTGTAAACCTACGTAATGCGACATATACTCTTTTATTTTTATTACCATACCTGTCCTTTTTTTTTTTTTTTTATTTGCATACGTGATATTTTTGAAATATACTTTTATTGCAAACTTTTTTCCACGATTTAACAACTATTAATAAAGTTATCATCACGTTAAACATGACTTGAAATGACCATAAAAAATTCATTAAACTATTATCAGCCCCTTTTTAAATTACTATTATGTAATAGTTAAATAAAAAAATACTTTTTTTAATAAAATTCCATTATTATTCTTCGATATAAATTGCTTTTAATTATTATCTAAATTATAAATATTCTTTTCATAAACTTTTCTACCAAAGTTGACTTAAAAATAAACAGTAAAGTTTGCTGGTAATTATTTTTTTTTATTACAAATTAAACATTAAGAGAAAAAGAAATGTTAAATTCTTTGAATCAAAAACAATTTCCAATTTTCAACATTGAATTTAAGTGTCAATTGAAAGGAAAATGAAAAATGAAACAGGGGCCCCCAAGGGAGATTGTTTAAAATTATTATAAAACTCCAAATTGGTAGATGTAAAAATCAGTTATTACTTAACGAATGAAATAATTCATTGCATAACGTTCGTACGAGAAAATGTATTCAAGCTATCTCGGGCTGGGGACGAATCGAGCCAATTTCGATCGTTTATTTAAATTCAAAACCAAACGATACTCGTGTTCGGATAGAAACAGAGTTTGAAGACACGCTTTTTGTGCTCGTTTTGTGTGCAACATTTTGTTACCAAGTGACTCAATACGAGCGCGGCGCCGATTTGCAAGTGAAATATGATAATTTACAATTTTGAAAGTTAACGACTTTTTATGTAGAAAATTTTATTATATATTGTATTCCATATAATTGAAAGTTTCATTTCAAAATTTCATCACTGATTAATCACAAGACTTTTATTCGGACGTACCAAATACATTTTTAATTAGCGATTCTTTTTCATTTTCAAACATTTCCCTTTTCCCTGCAATCTTTGTAATTAATTATTATTTAATATTGCTTCCCAGTTTGGGATGTATAATTTTTAACGTTAATTGATATTTATGATACTGAAAGATATAAACCTTGGCTTGGTTAAATCAATCAGAAAAATTTAAGGAAATTTCATTTCAAACTATTCATGTAAGTGTTTTTTTTTTTCCTATTTTTGGTTCATCCTCAAATTTTAACAAATATTATATATTATATATATTTTTTTCATCAATTTATATTAAAAAAATATTTATATTAAAAGAATAATACACTAAGAAAAATATGACAGAAAAAATTACTGTTTTAATTGTTTCAGATATATATCCATTTTTTAGTAAAAATTACTGCATTTTAAAAGTAAAGAAACTAATTTTAAATTTTGTTTAAAACAGAAATTTTTATTGAAAGATAAATATACATCTCAAACAAAGTTAAAAACAGAATTTTTTTCATTTTTCTCAGTGTAAAACAAAAGAAAATTAATTTTAATTAACATAACGTAGACGTTGAATTATTTATTTATTTTTTTCTTAATTAGAATGTCATTTTTCAGATTTTCAATAACTAATAATTTAAGGAACAAAATTGTCGAGCTAACAAAACTGACACGGAAGACAATCCGGCAGAAAAAGTATGCTTCAAATCTAATCCAATGCTCGATTAGCATAATTCGTTAGCCAACTTTCATTGCTATATAACAGTTTTATGTAACCATAATCATATACACGAGGCGAACCTAGTTTCCAAAACAAACAAAGTCAATAACCGCAGTATAATTTCTCAATCAAACGGATTGAGGAAAAAACGATCGTTAAAAATTATAATTAAGCATTGTTTAATTTTATACACTCACCCACACACACACAAACAAACATATACAAGTGTCGTATATATAATCCGAATTGTGATATGTTTTCGTATCAAACGAAAAAAAAGAAGAAAAAAGAGAGAAGTTATTTGTAAAGTAAATAAAAAGTCACTGCAATGGAAAGAGAGAAAAAAAGCTAGTTATAAAAATCACGAATGAAACGACGTGACATTTTAACTATTCATAATTTAGCTGTAATTGTTATGACGTCACACATACGACTTTTTCAATGTGGAAAGATTATCATTAAGATGTTTTTTTTTTCTTCTCACAAGCTCCTTTGCGTCATAGTTTCTCCAATTTACGAAGAAAAATGTGATTGGAAAATGATGGCCGTTTCAGAAAAATTCGATGAATTTGAATTATTGACTTTGCGCGTATGAAGTATTATCGAGTGATAAATGATCGCCGTGATTGATCGTTCGGATGCAATTTCAAAAGCTTTTTATTTTAATAAGACTGTTGAAATTAGAATTTGTTTTTGTCAACTGTAACTGAGAAAAAAAAAAGGAGAATAATTTTTTTAAGCCTAATAAACTTTACGTATACCTATTTCAACCATAAATATTTTCATATATAAAAAGTTATACATATAAAAGATGTGCATAAAAATCGTAATGAAAATGTTAGCATTATCCTTTGTTGGATTTACTTTTTTTTTTTATTACAAAACTGAAATATTAATTATGGCCACAATTATTTTTCTTTTTATCGAGCACAATATTTAAATATTTTATAATTCATCGTAGTAGTTTGAAAGCACGACTATAAATTAAATCGTCTTAACAATCGCAGAAAAATAATCAACTATTAATTTAATATTTATTGAGTCAATTTTTTATTATATGGAAACATTTTAAATCACACGAGATGCGAGAATTTTTTTATGATTATTGGAATAATACTTTTTTTTTGTTCTAAAATTAAAAAATTAATACAATGAAAGTCGTAAAATGAATCATTTAATTGTACTATAAAACTTTAATTCTTTAAATAAATCTTATTTGAATAAAAAACAATACAATTTGAAATAACAATCATTCGTAATAAATCTTGACTTTGCATCTAATCTAAATCATTGTTATTACTTTTCTTCCTAGTAATTGTAAAAGGATAGCATTTTATGATCTATATTTAATATTTAATTAATTAAAATGAAAAAATAATTAAAATATCATTTTGGATTGAAACGTTGAATTTAAAATTTAAATAATTTATTTCGTTTATTTATAGTGCTGAATTAAAATTCGACTAATAAATTTTATAATTATTACCAAACGTTGATTTGGGGATCGAAATGAGTGATTTTTAATATTCATAGTTAATATTTGATAATACAAATGGTAAATTAAAGTTTTAACTGGTAATTTTACAAAAAGCATTTATTTAATAAATGCTTTATAATCGTAAAATGAAAAAAATGTCAAAATTATAATCATTTAGTTAAGAATTTCATACTAATGATTCGATTTGTAAAATTTACAACATTACTATATTATATCGTAATTTATATTTGATTAAAATAATGAATTAGTATGTAAAATTTGCGACAACAATTTACAATTAAAGAAATTGTTAACTTTACGATCTTAATTGTAAAAATGGAATACTAAGTTATATAAATATCCTTTCAATCATTTGAGTCAAGTATATAAAATATTATATCGTAAGACAAATTTTTAACTTTCCGATCATAATCATGAAAATAAAATATTTCACGATTCAATTACATAAAATGCCATACAATTACTTAAGATCGTGTGTATAAAACAGTAATTCGCAAAAAAATTGTCAACTTTACAATCGTAATCATAAAAAATCGTAAAATATTTAACAACGCGCACAATTATATAAAATTTGTAACAATTAATACAAAACCAAATGTGTGTACGTGTGCGTGCGGAGCCGTTGGTCCGCGTGACAAATTGTCGAATTTACGATGGCGATCGTAAAAGGTTGAAAAATATTTGACGGTAAAATTATCTCGGCGAGCGCGGCGTACAACGACCTCAATTCTTTTTTCGTGTGCAATGCCTTCTTTTTCGGCAAGCCCCTAAGATTGCGCTATAGCCAACAGGTATTTTCGTTTAGTAGGTTAGTCGGCCCGCGGCGATCGGATTACTTCGTTAGAGGAACCGTTACATCCTGCACCCGGTTGCCCTTCCATTGTGAGCGGGCCCCGGCTCTATTGTTTCTACTCCCGCGAAAGGAGCGTCACGCTTATTGTGCGCCCTTTTCGCGATCCCTCGACCGTTTCCGATCGCGGCCACCGTGGTGGGGGATTTGCGAATTGTCCGCAACTTTTTTCGCCTCAAAAATGGGTCGAAGAATGAATGGCCGGTGGGGGGGGGGGGGGGGGGGGGGAAGAGGAAAAAAAGTAGAAAGAAAAAAAGTAGAAAGAAAAAAAGCACCGGGCTTTATCTCGCACGCCAAAATTGTTTGCTCGTTTGAATAATGGGGAAGCGGAAGACGTGGAAATGTTATAGATCTCGCCTGACGTCTACTTCAATTCTAGACCTTTTTCTCATCGCTTCAATCATAAATCGTAAATACAAGTAAAGATAAAAGCAATTTTTCTTGATTAAATTAATTTACATGTTTTTCTTAATGAATTTGGAGTAGATGATTTACGATATTAAAATTGGTAGTTTAGAAGAATTATCTTAAATTAACGTTAAAAAAAAGTTGTTTTCACTCCTAATTTTTGTTCAATTGAGAATTAACTCCCCACAACGCGTGTTTCTACGGAAAAGTATTATTCAATCCTGGTAAAAATGAAATATATGTGGTGTATTCACTGAGAAAAAAGAAATATAAATTAATATTTGTTATATCAATTTAAGGATACATTGTAAGAATAAATGTATTTGCTATAAATAATAGTAAAATTTGAAATGTATGTAGTAGCTTTTAATACAAAGATACTAAAAACTGCTTTTATGATTATCATTTTTACCATTAATAATAGGATAATACTTTATTTTTCAGGGATATCCCCAAATGAATATGAAATGTTTTAGACTTTACTATTACTTTTTTCTCAGTGTATATGTTTTAACAAAATCATATAATAAAATAAAAAATTATATGTGGACGTATGTTTTTTCTTAATTTATATATGGCCATATACAACTGCATATGGTTGATATATGGTAATAATTGATTTCAATAAAAGGGAATTATTGAAACCAAGTATGGCTGAAATATTATATCAATTATTGTCATATATCGGGCATGCATATCTATATATGGACATGTATAAATTAAGAAGAAACATATGTCCATATATGAATTGTGTATTTGCTTACATAAAATTGTTAAAACATAAATGGACATACAAAGAGAGAAAAGATTATTAAAAATTACTGACATTGTTAGTAAACTTTTTATATAATTGCAAATTTTTAGAAATTACTATCATAAGATAGTAAAATGTATCACTTTGTTGACTATTCTTAGAAAGTTGACACTTTTTACTAACTTAGTACAGTAATTTTTCAACTTTTTCAAAATATAAAACCAGTTTACAAGCAATGTCAGTAATTTTTATCAATTTTTGTTCTCCTTGTGTGAGGAATACATCAAAACATATGAGGAATACAACGTATGGACCATACATGGACTCTACCCCCCAATAAAAATATTTTTTTCTAATAAATTTGTAAAAAAAATGTTTTTATATAAACCTATACCATATCATATCACAAGGAACACTATAAACTCACGTGAGTTATAAAACAACGCAGCTATCTATAAATTCGTCGCCTCGCGCCACCGAATTCCCGCCAAGTCAGAAGCCAGAAACAGGAATGCAATTAATTAAAGGCGACGATTAATTAATTGCGCCGGTAATGTTGATAATAAACATGAAAAGTGAAAGCATATTTGCAAGGATAATTTCAACATTACGTCGTCATCTACCCAACGTCAAATGTGACATCACACGTCACACCGGAGCCTTGGATTTTTTGTTAAGTTAATAAGCGCCATTCGTTTCATATCCCAATCATGCATATGAGTCCCTTTCCGCGTTAAGGTACAAGGTATTGTAAGGTACTCACCGTATCCCTTCATGATCCCGTGAGTGAGGTAAAGCGGCGCCCGACCGGCGAACGCGTCCTGCGCAAACGCCTGCCGGATGATCTGCGGATCCGACACCAATACCGTGTACACCGATCCCATTTGGATGCCACAAATTGGTCCGTACTTCCGTGCCATTTCGGTTAAGGACTTGTGCGGCGATGTGGCGTCGATCTGCAGTAGATTGCCAAAAATCGGCACACCCCACGGTCCCGGTGGTGGTCGTTTTTTATACGATCGTCCTAACAGGTATATAGTCAGGACGACGATTATGATTGGGATCAGGTAAAGCGTTACCATGGTTCCAACTGTTGAAATAAAGAATGAGTATGTTAGAATTTTTGATAAGTTCAAAGTTTTTTGTTAAGTGTAATATTACAATGAAATAAAAATAGTATAATAAGTTTTGAATTATATTTAGAATTATATTAATAAATTGATATAAAATTAAAAGAAGCTTTCAGTTATTTGACAGAATTAATAATTTAATTAAATAAATACAATAAAAATAACTAGTTAAGTTTAATGAAATAATAACATTTATTAATTAATCAAATAACAATGAGACTATTTAATTAAGCAATAAATTTTTTAGAAAATAAAGCAAAATAAAATTAACAAAACTAACGAAACTAACAAACCTAAATTTGAAAATCAATGAATATTATTATATATAAACTTTTTTTATACTTTATTTATTTATAAAAACATTTATTGTCAGAGCCAAATGAAAATTTAAAGATTAAAAAAATTGAATTTATTTATTTAAGTTAAATTTAACATTAGAGATTATAAACATTAAAAATTATTCAACTATATACTTAGATGCTGAGAATTTCTTCTTATTTTCCTGAAATAAATCGTTAACTTTTCTAACCTTTACGATTGTCTTTAACCTAACTAAAAAACTAAAATAATTTTACGTTATAATTTATGAGAGAAAAAAAACTTACCCGTAGCTATGAGGTTTTGGTAAAAAGACAAGGTTGTTTTTTCCACGAAAAAGGTTATTTTATCCACGAAAAAGGTTACTCGAAATGTCTACGCGAACGTTAAACTTGACATCTGAACAAATAAAATTCTTGTTCACTTGTGTCATACTGTTTTCAACGATCTAAATCTTTTGTTGTTTTCTGACATACTAATTTAATTTGACCGATTTTAATGACTATAAAAACATTTTAATTAAATATCAAACATATTAGACAAAAAGTAATTACAACTTATCTCACAAAGTGGGGGGTCAAAATGGCTGATTCGTGTAAATTCATCAAAGTTTCGCTCAACTACACTTTGTAAAAGCAATTTATTTGCATAAAATGTAATTAATCTTACTAATTAAAAGTGAAAATAATGTAGCAAGATCGATTAATAATAGATTAGATATAGATTTGAATTGATAAACATTATGTATAATAGATGTTTATACTGTCGAATTGAAATTGAGGCACGATACAAGCGAGGATTCTGCCCGAGAAACTAAAGTCCCAACAAATATTATTAATCACCAACTCTTCATAAGGTTCTCGAATGTTAATGCTTCTACAAAAGTTTTCTCAAACTTCATTTGAATATCCATTTGTTTGAATTTTAATTCACTTTCCAATCGAAATAATAAGAGCTTCAATTAAGAAGTTACTTGGACCATTTGCAACTTTATTTTTACTTTTACTTCGGCGCGATTAATATGAGAAATTGTTTCATTAATTGATTACAAACTTTTCACCATAATCATTATTTCAAATGGTTGAAAACAAATATATATATATATATATACACATATATATATATTTGATCGAAACTTTATTAATTATAATACTCTTATAATTTTTCAATTAAATCCAAATCAATGTAGAACGACATGAAAATATCACACGTTAATTTATGGCTTTGATTAATTTAAATTTAATTTATCTTTATCTCCAGTTAATTGAATTTCAATTTCCCGCGTTTTTCCCCGCTTTATTAAATGGAACATCGAATTTTGAGTTATGCCGGGCAAATTTGCATTCGCAGCCGTGTTAAATTAGTCCGCGCATATGTTAATGCGCCAAATCAAAGAGCTGCTACGAAAATGATTAAATAAACATTTGCAATTAATTGACATTGATATAATGATTCCGTCGCTGAATTGATTATTTATTTGCGATTCAGTGGTATTATTTATTATAAGCATTTTTTTTAGGTGATCAAATAGTTATATATATATATATATATATATATATATATATATATATATATATAATTAAACGAACAGATTTAATTATAAAAATATCTTAATTGTTTACAACACAACGTGTTCATAATACAAAATATAAACAAACCTTATATTTATTTTGTTTGTAAACATACAAGGGACACTCAGTAATTCGCCCTTTCGTATGTTGACAAACAATCTTTATTTACCTTTTTAATTACAACAAAAAATGTTTTATTCCCATTAATAGTGCCAATTACGTATTACGATTTAATTTGTTTAACAAAATGGATTAATTTTTTCCCCGACCACGATTATCAATGGATAATTTTAATTATGATCGTTCAATTAAGCGACTAATGAACAAAGAAGTGACACGTTCCGCGATGGAAACGTTCGCTTTGCATTATTCGATAACTAAAATTAAAGTTTCAGTAGGCGAAGTCTCGCCTACACCTCGGTGAACTTGTTTCCGACTGCTTAACAACAATTACGCGCTACGTGTGTAATCACCAGACTTAGCGATGCGCTGTTTCCGTCGCACCTTTCCACCGACCAAGTTTGGCCAAGCTTCACTTCCAGCCAATCCTGCCATTTTCTCTTAATCCATATCATTCTTATTAATACGTGTCGCGAAACAAAAAAAGAAAGAAAGGAGACGACCATAAATTATCATGGAACTGAAAAATGAAAGATTTTAATATTGTTTATACACAAAAGTAATGTTTGTAAATATTTGGAAGGACAAATTAAAGAAACAAAAACAATAATATTGTTGGTTTAGGTCCAAGGGACATAAGAATGGATGTAAATAAAAAACAAAAAGAAAGAAAACAGTAAAATTTTGTACTGTTTTGGAGAAACAAAAATGTTACTATAAATTGACCCATCTCGATTTTAACCTTTCGCATCGTTGCTTTACTTAATAAACAATGCAATGTATCTGATTTGTTTTGAACCGTTATCTCCGTTGGAAACAGCTGTCCTACTATAAGCTTTTCTTTTCAGCCAGTAGAATCAGCCGTAAATGCGCATGCGTCAAAATTTTTATTCGCAAAAACAGTAAAAATTATGCTCCAAAACGGATATATATTTAATTATGTCCACATAAATATTATAAATATTATGACTACATTACATAAATTGTTTCTTTTTAACAGACAATTTTTGTATGGTATTTCTCTCAAAAATATAAAAAAATAGTAACTCTTAAGCAGTACTATGTAGCTTTTAGTTGAACTTTATTTTTTTTTGCAATTTTTAGAGGTAAAATTTTTCACTCTTTTCAAACATCCCAAAATTAAGATAAAAAGTTTTGAACATTTTCCACTTATCCTTTTCCCCTAAGTACAATATTTATAAATATTTCAATTGCTACATTATACCTGGTAAATTTTTTTTTTTGATAACAAGAAAATTGTTGACATTTTAAAATCATTTTGAATTATTAACGAATGCTTCAATTAGAAATATAGACTTTGTTCAAAATATTCTCATTTATATATTTATATATTTACTAAAAACGAAAAAAAAAACCTGTTTCTCACGACCTAGAAAATTACCAGTCCAAAAACATGGAATATTTAAGGATTCATCGGAACAAATTGTTACAATTTTTTATTAATTTTCATACACAGTCAATATATTTCACAAGTATACTTTCATCCGTAATTTATCCCAGCAAACCAAATCATCATCATCCTTTACTTTCTATGACCATAAAAATCAAACTTAACATTCGATTGTTTATGTAACGAAACTGTCAGCTCGAGTTATTAAGATCAAATTTAACGTGAAATTCTGAAACATAAGAAAGCCCGTCGCCCACCGTCCAAGAAATCGTCGTCGGGGTCACGTGGGCCCACACCGCTCGTGAACTAAATTCCTCGTACTTCTTGTAATGTCAATTTTAATTCGCGTCCTCGCCCGACGAAATTGCGATATCGGTCCGCAAACCCCAAAGCCAAACGAAACCCGCGTCGTACACGCACTGAGAGAAAATTCTAGTGTTCATGACTAGTGTACTATAGTTACTTTTCGTGAATACTATAGCCATTAGTAACATTTACCAGAGTCTTTATAGTATCTGTAACTATAGTTTATAGTAGATTATACTTGATTACATAGTTGAAATAACTATAGTAGCTAGTAAATAAATAAATAAAAAGATAAATAAATAGTAAAAATAAACTTAAAAATAAAACAGATCGTTAAAATACGTGAAATATCGTTAAATGCAAATTTCATGAACTCATCCATGTACAATGTTAATTGCCTTTAATCCACGGTGAAAATTTGAGTTTTAAAATCATAAAATAAAAACATTTGATCTAAAAATAACATAACTGAATGTATGAAATACCTACATTTAAAGAGTGTCGATGTAAACTTCTTTTTTTTATAAAAGAGGGAATGATCACTACGTGAAAATAACAGTTTGGATTCTCAATGTGAATCCGACGAACTAGCATAAAGTGTATGCAGCAACGAAGACAATTGAGGTTATGACCACACGCAAAT
>JABFPN010003947.1:0-16447 GCA_022817305.1 Leptoteleia sp. ZL-2020
GCCTAGTTTCCTAACTGGGGTCCTAGGTCGAAAACTAGTTAATCTCTGATCCTAAATTCCAACCTTGGACCCCAGCTAGGAAACTAGCTAATTTTCGGTGCCAGGTAGGTTCCTAGGTACTTATATGATCTTGCCTAGGAACCTACCTACAAAACTAGCTGATTTCCGGTACCAAATTCCTATCTAGAATTCCAGCTAGATTTTTTTAACAGGGATTGATACCAAAATTATTTTTGTTACTTTTCTACTGGCACGTTTTCATGGGGCATAAACGGGACATACATAGGGTATACATGGTTCATATGATTTGAACCACATAAATGTCCCATATATATTGCATACATCAAAGTTCCATCACATTAATTGTTAAAATCTTCATTATTTCCCAAATTTACATTATTTACAGTTCATTGTGAATCACGAATGAAATTCGCAAAAAGTTAAATTACCCTGAAATTAATTAGTTACTCACTTAAAGGTTCCGTAATAAATTGTATTTAACATTAATACAAGGAAAACGGAAACTTGTATCAGCTGAAACATATTATCGCTTAATAAGCGAGCATTTTCGTTCGAGCATTCGAAATGCAGAGAGGTAATTGATACGTGCATAATTGGATCGTTTTCTCCAAATCATTATTTGTTGCTTCTGACTGAAAAGAGGGAGAGGGGGGGGGGAAGGCGTCTTTCTCCAATCGATTATTCCGGAGTCAAGAATATTGAATATCAAATTGTCTCCGTTTCGTGCTCGATGGTACATGAATATATAACGCGAAAAGTCTCCTTCTGATATCCACGCGAGATCGTTCGGTGTATCAGTTGTCTCGTGTCACTACCCACCGAAATAGCATTGTTTTTCGTATTTCGTTCGGGTTTGAGATACTGCTGGCGCATAAAGCAACGTTGTCCTCTTTTATTTTCTCCCAGTTTTTTTTTCTTCTTCTTCTTTTTCTTTTTCTCGTTCTTTTTCCACGAACAACCTTATTTCGCTTTGCGCGTATACTTGCCTTGAGACACCTGTCAATGACATCACCGCAGAAAAATTCCCACGATACTTACTAGTCTCTTCATCAGTGTTCGACTACTCATGTTATCGGTTTATCAGTCAACAAGCGAATATATTTATAAAAGTGTGATATCATCCGTTTGTAAGGACGTGAAAAATAATTTAATTTAATTATTTGGGGAAAATTTTCGAACCTTCGTAGGGTAATTTAATTGCAACTTGTATTTAAAGAGAAAGTAGAAAGGGGAAGTATGACTTCTTCGGACTTCAATGTAGTAATGTATGTAAGTACTTTTTGTGCTGTGAAATGGTACTTAAATATAAGAAAATATTTTTTGTATATGTTATCTAGGTAAATTTCAACATATATGTCGCATATATGTTACACATATGTCTTATATGTGTAAACGTATGTTGTTGATCCTTTTAGGACAAGTGGTTAAAAAAATATATCAAGTAATTTGTTAATGAAATTAAAAGATATTAAAGTATATATTATTTAATGTATAAGCTGTATTTGATATATATTTTGACTTATTATACATATATGTAGGACATATATATTTCACATATATACTACAGTTGTGTCAGTCAATCATATATGTCACATATATAAATTTTTACATGGGTAAAAACATTTTAAATATACAAAAAAAAAAATATATATGTATATATCTGTTCCATATAAGTCGCATATATATAAATACTTCTGGGATTGGAGGGTAGGAATATTTCGAAGCATATTCATGAAACATCTTGGCACGTTCTTTGTCATTACCATCAAATTGTAAAATATTAATTTCGTAGCTGGTTGGAAGTGCATCATTTAAGCGGTGTACTGGAGTACCGGCGCAGCGCAAGCAAAGGGATTTTCTTTACAAATTAATTATAAGCTTATTTATTTGCGTAAGTATCGCGTGTAAAGCTCCTTATATTTGCAATTTAGCATTTGCCATCATTGTCGAAGCATTAATTTATTTTCATACACTCAAGCGAATAGAATAAAAACCGCATTTATTAAGAAATTACCCATGAAAAAATGTTATGTAAGTGGTATATATTCCGCATATATGTCGAAATATATGTTTTCAGAAACATGTCCGCACATATGCCACATACATGCCGCATATATGCCACATACATGCCTGCATATGTGCCACATATATGCCCTCTTATATGCCCTCTTATATGCCACATACATGCCCGCATATATGCCACATGTATGCCACATATATGCCACATACATGTTTTCAGAAATATTCCCGCATATGTGCCGCACATATGCCACATATATCCCACATATATCCCACATACATGCCACATATATGTTTTCAGAAACATGCCCGCATATGTGCCGTATATGTGCAACATATATGCCACATATATGCCACATATATATATATTTTTTATAATTCAAGCTGCAATTGCATTATTCCGTATACCAACGCAAACGTGTACGTGAGTTTAAACTCAGATAATATCGAAACATAATAAAATTACGTAATTACGTTTAACGGAAAAAATTAGGACGATAAATACGTGGAATGAAAAGGAATGTCGTTGTGTATAAAGTGGGGGGATGCTCGCGTGTCGTCTTAGTCATTGAAATCGGACACTTCCGCTTCTTAGCGGCGCGTTGATTTTATCAGCAGCGCGTAAGATCGATAGCGCTTAATCAAGTCTTCTAACATTTTAAGTACTTGGAATTAATATGCGCGAGGAAGTGCCGCGGAAAGTATTTAACACGTTCCATTATTAAGTGACGAGGATGATTGCGCGAAAATGAGAAAAGTGTTTAAAAGATTCGTCACGCGTTTTTTTTTTACAGCGTGAGAAAAGAAATAATTTTTAATCAATTGTTGACTCATTTTAACTCTTTGTTAAATACACACCGCTGATTATTTTAAACAAATTTTGTATACATTGTATCATCATAAAAATTGGCCAATATTTCCCCGTTAAAAAGGGATGAAAAATACCACTTTTTCTGCACGTGTTGCAAAAAGTAATTTTACTTAATTGTTATAAATTCATTGAATATTATATTCGCGTAGTATAAAATGTTTAACACATATATAAAAGTAATTTTACCCATATAAAAATCAATATAAATGTGGCATTTATGTTACTTATATATGGACATATATGAAGCAGATATGGGACGTATATGGGGGTATATATGTGATATATATTGCAAATATAGATATATTTTAACCTGAGTATACTCTACCGTAAACAATTGATAAATCTTTCAGCACTCCAGTAGATGGCGCTGATGAAAGGTTGCTCGCAAGAGCGATGTCTCATGGAATGTATATAGTGGGAGCGCGTACCAAGGTATTTTTTAAACAATCAAGTAAGAATAAAAATGATATAAAATTTTTATTCAGTGGAAATAAAAAAAAATAATAAATTCAGTCGCCTTCATTGGTTTTAATTGTTAGAATGAAATATAGGATTGAACGAATCTCAACATTTTTAAAGAAAAAAAAAAGTAAAACAAAATATAATCACAATAGTTTATCGTAATTATATAGCAGACAGTGCTATCTATTTTTAATAGCAAAGTAACATATTTTATACTTTTATTATATAATAAATCGTTATCACGACATTCGTGCATTTATGTCATTTGACTTACAGATATGTGCACTTTCAATTTTAGGGTAAATGTCACGTAACTAATAATGATAATTTGTAAAATTTAACTAACGAAGAAATTGATTTAATAGAAAATAATTCACTTGTGTACTGAAACATTTTAATTCATATACAGCCATATATGGTTGATATATGGAAATAATTTATTTCAATATAAGAATATTATTGAAACCATATATGATTTAAATATTATATCAATTATTATCATGTATCAACTATGTATAGCCGCATATGATCATATATGGATTAAAAAAAAGCATATATGAATTTTTTTATTTGTTTATATGGAATTGTTAACGCATACATGGAAGTGCAATCGTAAACTTTTTATTTGCCATATTTCATTTTAGATATAATATGATATATCTAAATATAATACAACAATATATAATATAATTATATCTAAATATACAATACAACAATATATTACTTTTAACTAAACAAATAAAAATAGCTGTGAAATTTTGCAAACTGATCGTTGTAACTGGTCACCCATCCAGATAGCATACCTAACCATTCTAGCCTTGATTTAACGATGTCCGTAGGTCCAAATAATATCCATCATTATTACCAGTCAATGAACTAAGTAAAAAATGTATTAAATTAATAATATTGTTGAAATTTAATAACCATAAGTAATTATGTACAAAAATTAAAATTAACATTCCAAAAAAAAAAAAAAGAAAGAAACCATTAAATTATTATTACATGGGTTTTGGTATAATGTGGTCTCATTTTATATTTCATTGACATTATGAAGCACATTATAGGTTGTTCCTTTTCACTTTTTAAGGCAACAACTACGGTATTTTTCTTGAACGCCCTGAAAAAGAATATGATAATCAAATGGTTTTTATGAAAAGCGTATCATTAGTTCAATGTAACCCCAGTAAAAATTGAAACCGGGTTGAAATAAGGTCCTGGCCGGGCATGCGAGTCTCACGATTGGGGTCATACCAGGTACCCCGACCAGATCAACCATCCACCAAAAATTTTACGGGGCCCTGGCATGGGACAGTCTTGTGCCTGTTTCTAACATGGCAACCCGATTGGGACCATATCAATACCCGACGTTACACCCCCTGTCATTGCCCGATCGGGTCATTTAGTCTGGTCCAGATATGGTTCCAACCGGGTTATCTGTTAGGCCATGCCAAAGCCAGAGAAGGGCCTGATTTAAAACCCGATTTCATTTTTATTAGGGAAATATTCTTTTCTATCTATCTAACTTACTTTCTGCCATCGATACCAGAAAAATTGTTAATATATACATATGATTGTGGGGGAACGAGGGGAAACTTTGCCCTTGAATTGTCATCGTTATAAATGTGATCAGTGACTTCTGAATTATCTAGGTCGTGCGGTATACACGAACGCGGATACCAGTTTATTCTTCTAAGATTTAGAAATACCCTCGAAACATTAAATGTTACCTTAAAGTATACTTTTAATTGTCGTCCCTCTGTCCCCATTAGGCAAAATTGAGAAAGTCTAAACTGTTCGCATCCTACAATTGTAAACGAGGTGGGTGGTTCACCGCCTGAAAGTTGGGTGGAAGTTAAATAATAATTTATTATTTGTTGCTACTATATTTTATAGTGACTAAATTTTTTATATTAAATAAAACTGAAGAAAGAAACGTTTTTTTTTTAAAAAAATGAATGCAAAGATTGTTTGTAAACATGCAATGTTTGTAAACATACAACGTTTGTAAACTTTTGACAGGATATTACTGAAAAACGAAACATTTTCATAATACAAAATGTAAACAAATTTTGGTTTTGTTTTGTATTTACATCCATTTTTATGTCCTTTGGATGTAAACATGCCATATTATTATTTTGTTTCCTTAGTTTAACCGTACAAATGTTTACAAACCTCGTTTCTTTGTATTCTAAATTTTAAAAATGTTTCACTCTTCAGTTTTCGCACTTGTAATTCGAGTTTGACATTCCGATCGAAAACGAGAATGATTTTTCGTACGGTAAAATTACTTACGTAGATCACACTTATTGCTGTATATACATACATCTTCAATTTTCATAGCATTGGCACAGCATACACTAAAAATAAAGAGGAAAACAAAATCGAGCACCTTCATTGCTTTCAGTTGTCAACGTAAAATTGAACGAAACTTCATCGTCTTCACAGAAAGGATTTGCAATAAAGTACAGTCGCAGTTGTAATTTATAGCGTGTAGCAGATAGGATAAGTAATTATATACTCACAGTGATATCTACTTTTAATATTAGGGTAATTGCTAGTTTACTAATAAGTGTATGAGTTTCGCAGATACCTATGAAAATTTTTTACATAGTTGGTGTATATGCCACATATATGTTGGCATATATGGCAGCCTATATAAATTTATTTTCATGGGTATACCGACTGACTTATTTTACTAAATGAACCAAAATAATAATAATAATAATTATAATACTGTAGCTGTTACTATATTTTTTTGCAATGGAGGGATAAATTTCTGATCTTACCATTATTTTCATATAAGTAAAGTAAAAACAAAAAATATGAACAAACTTTGTTTTTGTTTTGTATTCACATCCATTCTTCTGTCCTTTGGATGTAAACAAACAATATTATTGTTTTTGTTTCGTTAATTTGACCTTACAGATGTTTACAAACATTATTTTTTATGCGCTCAATTCTTAAAAATGTTTCGTTCTTGAATTCCATAAGAATTACTATATTTTTAACCATATAGAATTCAACATATATGTGGTACATATGTCACACATATGATTTGAACCGCATAAATGTAGCATATATGTTATACATTGTAAAAATCAACGTGTATGGTACATATTTACGACATATATGCACATAATTTTACTTTCTTTCAAATAGATTTTTTCTCGACTTCAACTAAATTCCCTCCAATAAATCTATGCATTTAAAATTCATAAAAAAATTTTTCCCCGGGTGTAAACGATTAAAATTCGTCCGCTGATTGGAAAAGGAATTGCTTGGGGAACTGCACTCAAGTTGAGCTAATCGCGTTGCTTTCAAGGGTCAAATTTGGTCGGATTCGATGCCTTGAATGCGACGGCGAATGCTTTCAGAAGTTGGGAATTTGCAGTGGCTGTCGCTTGAACGCGTTTATTAGAGAGAATGGCGCGTCAGCCAAGGCATGGAAAGATTTGACGAGCCTACAAAGCTCCCGAAATGCTATATTACCGTAGGGAGAGCATGACGTAGACGTGCTGTCGACGCCCAGACACGCTGCAATAAGTCTAGTTTGGCACGACGTATAACCGGGAATATTGCGCATTGTTGGCTACACTTTTCCAACTAGATATTGGCCTATCACCATCACGTTCTGGGAAACAGTTAAAACCATCCAATTTAATTGATTTCCCGTCGCGAAATTTAAAAGTCACTAGAAAAACGCCATATTGCAATTTATATATATTAATATTTAAGTCTGAACGACAAGCCCGATCGTTCCACGCAAGACACATGATTATTTAGGCGTGAACGACGAGTCCGGACCTTCCACGCATGGATAGGTTGCATTACTCGAACTTGCGTCGGTAGATGGCACCACACTCATCGGTGAACCAGTGATCCCATTGGTGGGAAGCTCGGCACGACCTGAAGTTGCAGATGCGACGCTTGATGCGCGCGCAACGGCGCCAAATTTGAATACTAATCGCGGATAAAACGAAGAATTCTAATAAGCGAATGAATTTATGCATTTATTTGCAATTAAAGCGCTGCGTATAAAAGACTCAATTTGCTCTCCGAGATGGTTTAAGAAAATATTGCCGAGGAACGAGAAAGTTAAATATTTTTGGGACGTAACAAGTCCAATACGAGACGCACGATACAGCAACTGATGTTAATTTACGATTCCACGGGTAACGTGGCTGTTCGAAGACGGGGGACTGGGTTTAGTTGAACGTTAAGATCAAGAGGGTAAACGCGCGCTTAAACTCGCAAGCAAAGTGGCAAACTTTTGCTTCTCGGGCTAGGAGCTCGCGCACGTTATCTTGCAATAAAATAAGCACTAACACGACCAGAGTTGGTCCATCTTCCGAAATGAGATCGTGAAATAAACAGCGAGCTTCAGTTTACTCGCGCTCCGATTACCCGAAGGGCAATATTAGGTACGACGACTATCCCCCGGCATTCCTACGGGTATATGACGACGCGTCATTTATGCGCCCGGTATTGGAATAACAAGCGTGGAACCGAAATTTTAATTGCGCGCGAGCGGTTTCCGCCGCTTACCGGAGGGGCAACTTTTGATGAATTAATAATAACGCTTAAGAAGACGCCAAGTACGAAGCTGCCCGTGATAAGGCTTGGCATTCACGTGCCATCCCGGCTTTAACCGTACGCGTGCAATAATGTAGCGATATCATGCGACAAATTTCGCGTGATATTGCATTGTTTCGGACAGCGAACGAACGTGCAACTATTTCCCGTTATTTGCGCTCCTGCTTTTTACGAGCCGCCGTTTAATTTTCATTTCTCCACTTTATTCCTTCGCTTACTCCTCGTTGCTTGGTTCAATTCCGCTCCCTGTGTGTGACAATCGCGTTGTAAATAAGAGTTGGTAGCAGTTATTTGGAATTTTGACCTTTTAAAGTCGATTGCAGCGACCTCAGGGACATAATTGTGGGCAATAGGTTGGAATTTTAATAAATTTTATGGAGATTGGCGCTGTAGTGCAGTGGTGAGGTGTGAAGTGTTCGGATTCGTCGTTCAAACCACGTGATAATGTGGTTTGGGTGGAGTGTTCAGGTTCGTCGTTCCAACCTATATGGTTATGTGGTTTGGGTGGAGGGTTCAGGATCGTTAGTCAAGTTTACGTGATAACGTGTCTTCTATGGAGTGTTCGGACTCGTCGTTCAAGCCTAAATAATAATATGTTTTGTGTGGAGTGTTCAGGCTCGCCGTTCAAACCTACATGATAATGTGATTTGTGTGGGGTGTTCGGACTCATCGTTCAAACCTACTTGATAACCTGGTTTGCGTTGAAGTGTTCAGGTTCTTCGTTCCAACCTACATGATAATGTGGTTTGGGTGGAGGGTTCAGGTTCGTCGTTCAAATCCATGTGATAACGTGATTTATGTGGGGTTTTCACACTCATTATTCAAACCTACTTGATAATGTGGTTTGGCTGGTGGAGGGTTCAGGCTCGTCGTTCAAATCCACGTGATAACGGGATTCATGTGGGGTTTTCGCACTCGTCGTTCAAACCTACTTGATAATGTGGTTTGGGTGGTGGAATGTTCAGGTTCATCGTTCCAACCTACATGATAATGTGGTTTGTGTGGAGGGTTCAGGCTCGTCGTTCAAGTCCACGTGATAACGGATCTTCTATGGAGTGTTCGGACTCGTCGTTCAAGTCTAAATAATAACATATCTTGTGTGGAGTGTTCGCACTCGTCATTCATGACTCGTACGACGAATCCGAACGCTCCATTACAGCAGATGTATCGTGTTTGATATAAAAAACAATTCATTGTTCAGTTTCAATACTAAATAACCTTTTCCCATGCAGACAGATCAACATTCTAGTTGACTTAATTTGGATTAAATTTTGATTTCAACATTTTAACATGAATCATCCAACGTTCGGTTGGTTTATATTAATAACATATTAATTTATGCTATATTGTAAAAAAAACTTACAGTTCTTTTTCCTCGATATAAATTCAATTTATATTTAATTAATTATGACAATTTGCATGGGAATGCGTTTATCCGTGCAATCAGTTAAATTAATATTTTAATAAGGCATATTAATGTTTTACTCGCGCTTTAATTAATATTGAGATATAATTATCAATTCATTTGATCGTGCGCGTGTAATAAATGTTGAATGCGTAAGCTTTTTGAACAATTTGATTGTTTTTGCCGTAATTCTTAATTAATGTTTCGTAAACATTAAATGTTGCCGGGTGCAACGAAATTTATTTTATATTGTTCGCCGGCGAGCTCGAAAGCGCGCACAATGTTGCAAAATAAAATGTCTGCACGAGCAAATAGAAATGTCCCGACTGAAGGTTAAAATGGCCAGAACAATTTATCCCGGGCAGCATTGAAAATATTCATATTTCCTGGATCGCTTTGTAATTAAATAACTTTTGCTTTTGTCATTATTAACATCACTCATATAAATGTAAAGTTGGCATTCGTTTCCGATGAAATTGGACAAAGAGTAAACAGATAAGTTTTTTGCATTCATCGTGCTCCGCGGCGAATTGTTTAAAAATATGGCGGAAATTTTGTTGCAACTCTGATTGGGATCGTTATTAATTTCAGGGGCCATTTGCAAATTAATTGCATTTTTTTTATTTAAATATTTTAATTGTTAGCTCCAATAAAGAAGGTAATTTTAAAAAAAAAATTCGTAAAAATTACCAAGTTGCCTTTATGAGACTGAAATATGAGACATTTTCAAAATACGAAACAAATTTCATTTTATTTTGTTTTTTATGTTATAATTGTTATTGCATAAAGGGTGAGTTCAAAATAAGACAAAAGAGATAATATTATTGTTTATGTTTTGATTAAAATCCTCTGTGTTATTGCATAGAGGACTTCTTCAAAACAAAAGCAATAATATTATTGTTTATATTTTGTTTAAGATTCGTTGTTATTGCATAGAGGACGTCTTCAAAACAAAAACAGTAACATTATTGTTTATATTTTGATTAATATGCTTTGTTATTGCATAGAGAACGTCTTCAAAACAAAAACAATAACAAACAATGACATTATTATTGTTTATATTTTGCTAATTTGTCCTTGTCCGTGTTTACAAACAATTCTTTGTTTACATTTTTAATTTAAAAAATGTTTTCTTCAATCCCACGGGTTGTTTACCCTTTTTCGGGTATAATTCGATATAGCGAATAATAAAAATAAGTAAGGGAATGTAACAAAAGATCGAAATTAGACGAACGCCGCGTGGCGGGGGTGTCAATAACTCGTTCGCCTCGGTCGCAGACCGAACGAGGGGTTATGACGGCTTCTTTTTATTCGAAAACACGCAATAATACTTGGACGCATAATGTGACTTTTTTCGTCTCATTACAAGGGCTCTTTTAATGCCGTAAATCTTCGTTGTGACTTTACGCTTACGTAAAAAGGCTTCTCGGTCAAGCAGCGCTTGCGATAAATCTTAATTCGCACGTTGAAAGCAACGTTTAGCATTTTACCTCACGGTGAGATATGGTCGGGCTCCACTTTTACTCCTTTTCGCTCTCTTTCCTTCTTTTTCCAAATCGGTATGTCGACAACCTCGGCCGCCGATGAATAAAACATTTCAGGATTCTTGATTTCATTCGCGATATTGTTGGGCGAAACAAAAGCCGGGGGCCCCGCGTCCGACGTTACATTCTAACGTGTCTAAAAATATATCCTTCGCTTTTTCCGAATATCGCTTGGCGCACTTAGCGGGGCGAGCCTCATCGCCATTCCGCGTTGGTCCCCGTCACTTTTACGACTGTTAATTTTTATGTTTCGGAACTTTATTTTTGCGTGCCGTTTCTTAATTTATGGCCGTTTTCTGGTGAATTATTAATGAGCTTAAATTATTTTACGGGCCTTTGACGAATGGTGGGCTCCGGGTAAATGTAAAGTGCGATCGAAGATGTGCACGGGAAAAGGGGAATAAACTCGGGCGAGACAAATGTTTGCGCGCTCGAGCCATTCGCGGATAGTGACTTTGCCGCGCGAGTGAGCAGTGACCGGTGAGTGCTCCACGCGGGAAGACTAATGTGGAATCATTTGTGGTTTAAGATATAAATTTCACCTAATGTAACCGCGGTAAAAATATAAACACCAGGACCATATATAGTTGTATTAAATGGAACTGACGAATGAAACGTTTTTAATATTGTCTAACTACAAAAGGAATGTTTAGAATTATTTGAGAGATCAAATTAATGAAACAAAAACAATAATATTGTTTGCTTACATCCAAAGGACATGGAAATGGATGTAAATATAAAACAAAAACAATAATATTGTTTGTTTACATCCAAAGGACATGGAAATGGATGTAAATATAAAACAAAAACAATAATATTGTTTGTTTACATCCAAAGGACATAAAAATGGATGTAAATAGTAAACAAAAACAATGTTTGTTTACATTTTCTATTTTTTAAAACGTAACATTATTCGTTTCAAATTCTATTAGCGATTTCTTGTAAAAAGAATAAATACTAATTTCATAATAGAAGTTGAAATTGAAAATCTTTATTATTCTTTATCGGAATAGGAAACAAGTTTATCTCATTGTTTGACCTCGAGAAATTTATTACATCATTTATTAATCCAAATTACTATAAGACTCGATAACAATTTGTTTCAATTAAATTCCACTTCCTATACTTTGTTAATCAGTTTATTTTTACATACATTAAACCGTTTCGCGAATAAATGTTTTGTAATCCCGCATTTAGCGCACGATGAATTAAAGTTTATAATATAAAATGAGAGATAAAAATTATAGAAATTATAAGCATTCGTGGTGTAATAAAAATATTGCTTTAGAGAAATTTGCAGATTATTTCTCAGTGTGCTTTTAAAGACTTTTCAACGGTGATTATTAATCTCGTATATTACTTTCATATTAACGATTCTAAATATATCTTCAGACTCAGATTTATTATTCCCGCAAGCCTATCGGTATATATGTGTGAAACACGTGTTTTTTTCTCTTAATATATGGTATTTAAGAGCAATCAATTCAACGGAAATTTATTCATCGTATAAGAATATATATAAATAGTTTCGTATAAATATAATTGACTCGCAGCTTATATCATTTTGTTATTTACGCCCATATTATTTTATATTTATTTTAACCGAAGGTGAAACGCTTAAGGTCAACTGGAAGGTCAACGGTTTCTTGACAGACTCGGCATTCTCACTTACTGAATTCTCGTCTAAGTGGAAAATTTCGAAACACGCGGAAATATTGTAGTAGCTAAATATAAATTAAGTTAGATTGCCGCTCAACTGGAAAGCAAAGTTTTAATGACGTTTTACATTGATAAAAATAATTATTATCCAGGTGTAAGTTGGCCACATTGTCGGAATAAACTCTTTACATTTACAGTAGTTCCACAAATACAATTATATATCGGTTACGTCGTGTAAATTTGATCGTTTTCTTCAGCTGAAATTGCATGTTCAGCTGAGTGGAAAGTATTTAATTTAACACATTTGTAACATGTGTTAGTGCAACGCTGCAGCATGATATGTATCACTCAAGGAATTTAGTACGACTTTGATGTCACGCATACTAAATATGCGTTACTGTAAAGTAATAAGTATTATTGGGAGGAGTAACTTTCATGTAGGTTTCTGGTATGCGTTACTATAGTGTTACAGCAAGGTAACTAGGGTAACTGTAAATTGTAGATATTACTGGGAGTTAGTATTAGTGAATGTTCACAAAAAGTTTTAGAAATGCTTAATAAAGTCAGAGAAACTTTAATGTAGTTTTCTGATGTGCGTTACTATAGTGTTACAGCAGGGTAACAAGCGTTACTGTAATTTGATTGGCAATGTTAGTAAGTTACTGTTACTAAACGTTACCGAAAAGATGTAGGAATGCGTAATGAAGCCAGAGAAACATTAATGCAGTTTTCTGATGTGCGTTACTATAGCGTTACATCAGCACGACAAGCGTTACTTTAAAATAATGGGTATTAATAGCAGTATAAAATAACAATGCATAATGTAGTTAGGATAACTTTAACACTGTTTTCTGACGTGTGTTACTATAACAGCATCAAAAGCGTTACTGTAAAGTAATAGCTGTTAATAGAAAGCTGCATCAATGTGAAAATTAACACATTATTAAATGAACGTATCAATAATTACTTTAACATCACACAACAGAAGTTACTGTAACTCTCTAATATTCACGTCAGGTTACACTAACATAACATTTCAACCCCTATACTGCGGTTACGGTATTTTTGTTAATTCCCTGTTTTGTCATATTATATTTTTTTAATATAATGGACGATTGGTAGACGATAATTCGGCGTTGTTGCTCGGCACAAAACTTGGATCAGCAAGCGATGCAACGGCAACGCTAGGGGCTGCTGAAAAGAAGCGAAAGCTCAGTGGAAGTTGATGGAATTACGAAGCGATGCGAGCGCAAAATCGGAAGATTCTGCCGTGAAACGGCAGTCGAGTAGACCGTGAATGGAATCGCGACGTACTTCTCGCGTGCTGCTTTGTACAGCCAAATGGAAGACGAAGAGAACTAACGACTTTGTCGCCCTTTCTGCGAAGCAGAAATTCTCAATTTCGCCTCCCAGTCCCGCTCTCTTACATTTTTAAATGTAGCCTCGAACCCTTTTTCCGACCTTGCAAAACAGAACGAAATGCCGGGTAGTTTCTCGAGCGTTACTCCGCTATGTCTACTTCTGTCGTACATTGCTTTGTACTTTCATATATTATGCGCCACCTACGTATATATGCACATGAATATACCCTTTATATACGTGTAGATATTCGGATACGTATTTAGACGTTTCCTTTTTTCCCAAGCAAGCTTGTTTATTGAATATAAATAGTTATTAAATTAAACGGAGGGAAATTTATTATTTGTTGGTTTTGTGTTTGGTAGTAAGTCAGGGATAATATTATAAAAAAAGTTATTAAACGAAGTATCGTTATAATGGAATAGAACCTGTTACATAGCACTCATCGGTCACTGCTCATCAGTCACTATTCACTAGTCACTATTCACCAGTCACTATTCACCAGTCACTATTCACCGGTCACTATTCACCAGTCAATATTCACCAGTCAATATTCACCAGTCACTATTCACCAGTCACTACTCACGATCACTATTCACCAGTCACTGATCACGATCACTACCCACCAGTCACTATTCACCAGTCACTACTCACGATCACTGCTCACCAGTCACTACTCACCAGTCACTATTCACCAGTCACTGCTCACCAGTTAGCTCCCTTTTCAATTAAATCTAGATATATATTAAATTATTTTAATATTCAATTATATTTTGATATACAACATGAACTGTCGTCTATACATCGCCGATCATTTTCGTCAATTTCACCCATCCAATTTCGCAATATTTCCCTTTTGCTTCTCGTTACCGAGGTACCGAGGCACACAATCGTTTACAAAAAGTCAACAATCTATTGCACGCGATTGTAATTCGTGCAATTTTTTATCCATATTTCACGTACGCCGGAGCGTTATTCCGGGAAGATACCCCGGCTAATCATAGCGATCGCCGGCGCGCAGGCATACAATTTAGCGATTTTAACCGGCGCGCGTAAAATTTGTCGACGCACGAGATTACTCGGAAGTGCCGCGACCGGCCGCGTCGAAGGCTTCGTGCCCGTAAGTAATCGACGCTGCCTGCCTACGTCGATGCGCCTGGCTGTCGCCCACACGCTTATCATAAATGCTCGCCCGTATGACTTCACCTCTTTCCCGGCATTATACCAAGCGAGCGGATTTTTCCCGCGTTGTAAAAGTGTCATTATATTTATTGTAATTACGATTCGAGTATTGAAACGAAGTTTCCGGAACGTACGTTGAATGTAAGAAAAAAATTATGCATTTTTCAACGTCACACTGTTGGCGAGTGTGTCAACAATTTATTGACATTATTTATTGATACTTGATATATTAGAAATTGAATTTGGTTTAACGTACTGGTATTGGAAATTTAAGGTAGAAATTACTTTTCGAACGCATCCATATAAAAGTCAATGTATATACGGCATATATGTCGCATATATGTGTCATATATCATATATATGATTTTCGTGATGGGGAGAAACGTAATAGAGAAAGTAAAAAAATTGTACTCTAATTTAGGTATTGATATATATGACTTTTGAAATGTTTACCAACATTGTATGTTTACAAACATTGTATTTTTACAAACATTGTGTATTTACATTGTGCAAAACATATGTAATAACCATACGAGTAAACTTTAATACTTTTGAACTTTAGCTGTTACATAATTTTTAAATTTTACCATTATTTAAAGCAAAAATAGTTGCTTTTCAAATATATCCTTAAGTCAGTATAAAAATAATGAATTGTAATATTTCCTTTTCCTCAGTCGACGTTCAAGTACGATGAAAATGGCGTCGAACAATAATTTTCTTATTGCAATATCCGTGTCTTGTTATTGCATCGGGTTGTGGGTGTATGGAAATAAAAATTAGGATGATCAATAGAGTAACGTAATTAACCTATCAACGTTACGAACCACGCACTTGGTATAATAGTTTGTCCATTTATCCAGCATTGCTGAAAAGTTATATCATTTCATAAAATTTTCCACTCATATTTTATTCGAAATTTATTTGTATGTTGCAAATCCTCTTATATATATAATAATATATAACCCGATAATTTTAATTTTGTTTTTAATATTTCATGGGAATGTTTTGGGTTTCTAAATTAAAAATTAGAATTCTGAAGTACATATACTTATATAAGATTGAAGAACAAAACGTTTATAAAACGAAAAATGAAACAAATATTGTTTATATATATATATACAATGTTGGTAAACATACTATGTTCTTAAACATATAAAGTTAGTAAAAATGTAATGTTAGTAAACATACAACCCTGGTAAAAATCCAACATATATGGTCCATATATGGATTAAGAAAAAACATATATGATCATATATGGTCATATATGGTCATATATGGTCATATATGGTCCATATATGGATTACGAAAAAAACATATATGTTCATATATGGA
>JABFPN010003948.1:0-16446 GCA_022817305.1 Leptoteleia sp. ZL-2020
ATAGAAGGCAAATAGATTGAAACTTATTTGGCTTTCAATTTTTGGCTACATTTAATCGCGTTTGGTGGCGCTGCATACGCGCTTTTTAGAAATTAGACAAGAATCCATGTAAGTCTACAGACCCTGGGTTCATAATATTCCTGAAATATGCCTAAAATATTTCTAAATGTTTGTGAAATATTTTCATACTTTCAAGTTTGTATTAAATTTTAGAAACTTTTTTTCTTTATCATTTTACGGTTATGCTAAAGAGGATTAATAATTAAAAATAATTACTTAATTAATTAATTAATTAAAGTAATTTGTATTTAATTTAAACTGAGTTTATAAATGCTACAATTAAATTATAAATTTTATTTTCTAAGTAAATCGTAGAATAACGACAAGTTAAAAACTAAGTTTCAAAGAAAAGTTATTTCATTGCATTGATTATTTTTAGGATTTCACAATTAAAGTTTGTTCCTTACAGTTAAGATTAATGTAGTTATAATTACTGTTTTTTAAAATAGAAATTGAATTACTTTATAATCAATCGGTTGATAAATGTAACAGCTATACAAATGTCCAAAAGTCAAACTTCTGCTAAGCGTTGAAAATATGTAGAACGGAAAGTTTAAAAAAAAAAAAAAAGAAAGATTTGTAAAAAGTTGAACAAGAGTTAGAATAAAGTTGGAGACATTCCAGTCACGGTTGGTAATTTTGGTGCTTTATGATTGTTGGTATTATAATTGTATTTATTGTGATTTACGAACATACCCATGTAAACATCGACATATATGTGGCATGTATGTAAAGAAAAAATAATTTCATTGATATTGTTAAACATAACAAAGAGGAAACAATATACGCATTGTGGAATTTATTAATTTACATTAATCTGATTTAATTTTTAATTTTAGTTTAAATAGAATTAAAGTTGTGTTAAACAATGAAAAGTAAATATTAATGTAAAATGAGGATAAAAATTTGTTATGAGAAGGGAAAGCGAATCAAATGAAAAAGATTAAAAAAGTTAAGGAACGTGCAGATATTATAAATAAACAGTTAGAAATTCGATATTTTAAATTATACAAGGTTGGTCGGAATCAATTATATTATAAAGGAATTTAACCTTCAATTTAACTTATTTAGAAGCACACTTTACCAAGTATGAACGATATTCAACTAAATATTTTATGATGTTATTATTAAATCGTAAAAAAAATGACAATAGAAACAATTAAATTAATAAAAAACGGGGAAAGGATACGATGAAGATTTAAATTTATTCATGAATCTATAAAATTGTTTTCATAATCCATCATCAGTTACGTTCCATTTAAATCTATTTGTAATTCAATTTAAAAAATGAATATCAGTAGTTATTACTTAATGGCACTCGTAGGATAAGTTTTTCGTTTCATTACTACTCCTATAATATTGTAATAAAATTTACGAAACGTATGGAATTGAAGAATAAAACATTTTTTAAGATTGAGCGTTTGTTTACATCCAAAGGACATAAGATTGGATGTAAATACAAGACAAAAACAAAGTTGCTTTACATTTTGTATATTGAAAAATGTTTCATTTTCAGTACCGTACGAAAGATGTACAATAATTAATTATTGTATTTTTCTCAATTTTCAAAATATTATTTATTGCATTTACGATACCGTAATAGTTGCTATATTATTTTTTGTCCGCTGTCATGAAAAATTCATTCAACTCTCACACATTTCAACGTTTACTTTGAACTTGATAATCCTAACAAAGATTAATGATTCGAGTTCGTAAGTCGTGAATTTGTATAGTTTGGTATCGCTATAAATAGGCTTTTAATGAATGTTTGCCAGTGATTGACCGCATCCTTGTTTATGTATTTTTGGTTATCGGCTAATCTTTAATCATTTAAATAAGTCGCATCGGAATTTTTTCACGTATCTGGCTGAAAATTAAATTCATGCACCGATAGACCCTCAAAGTGCAATATTGTGTGCATTTACTTCAAGGGTAACATGTAAGAGTAGGTTGAACAATGAGGAGGTCATATCGATTCAGCCCTGAACTTTCAATACGTAGGAATCTATCTAGAAAAGCTAATGGTGAGCGATCAGGAAGCTGCTCTTTTTCGCACGACATGCACCGCGAGAGATAAAGTGCGCACCTCACTCTGATTTATTCTCGTCAAGGTGAGGCAAAGCTCATTTACCTTCCTACTACGGTTAATTCATTTCAACCTGCAAAGGTTATTTTTCGTGCCCTACTAAATTAGGCACGCAATTTCCTTCGACTCTGATTCTTTTTGCAAAAACACTAATATTTCATTAAATTTATGTTTACATTGTGAATAAAAGTAATTTTTCGTTATATGTTTAATTGACCTGAAACTCTTCCCTAGTAAAAATGAAACATATATGAACATGTACGTTTTTTTATTAAGAAAAAACATACATGTCCATATATGTTTCATTTTTACTAGGGTTTTTTGTTTCTTTCGAATTTTACTCGAGTTAGAAATTAAATAATGAAAATTAACGTCTGATTTGTTCACGTGCAATATATTTTGCATCAACCCTTGGCCCAATGACCGCGTCTCGCGGTTATTATACGTTCACGAAAAATTGCATCGATGTTTTGCTCATCAAACTCAAAAGATGTGTTAACGATTCGCATCGTTTCCCGCGAACTTGTAATTAAATTGTTGTGACTTTGCGGAAAATGCATTACACTCTGTGAGTAAAGTTCCGACGAAGTCACGCGTTAATTATGAGTCTCGCATTACAATTAAGCTGCAAACTTTCGGCAGAAAAAAATGTTGTGGAAAAACATTCATATTCTTTTTTATGCTTTGTGTTATTAAAATTTTATGTAATAATTTAAAGTTGTTTCAAGTTTTATGACACTGAAAAATGAAACGTTTTTGAAATTGAGCATACAAAAGAACAATGTTTGTAAATACCTGGAAGGTCCAATTAATGATATAAAAACAATAATATTGTTTATTTATATCCGAAGGACATAAAAATGGACGTAAATAGAAAACAGAGACAAAGTTTGTTTATATTTTGTACTTTGGAAACGTTTCATTTTTCAGTACCATTAAAGCTTTATACAATAATTGTTTTTCATTCTGTTATATTGTTGTAGTCTATAAATTTCATATCATTTTCATTTATTTGTATCTCGGCAACTAATAGAGTTGCTGCTGCTATCCTTGATAAAATTAAAAAGAATCTTTACCTAGTTTCATTCGTAGTTTTGAAAATGTTAATATAATTTTTTTATATGAAATATAATTAGAGATGTTAGAGATTCCTAATTTCGAGTTTGCTGTTTCAAATTTTGCATTTACATATCTTAAGTTTCATATGCGAAATGCATAATTTCAAGAGTCATTTACATATTCTAAATTGTTTATATCAATTTATATATTCCAAATTTCTATCGGCTTATTTGTATTTTGAATAAAATTGATTAGTTGTTGATAGGTCGTTGATTAAAGATTTTTTCTTTTTAAAAGTGGGGCTCGGTTTACATGTTTCGCAGCAAAATAAAGGCATAGTTTAAAAGTCGAAATTTCATATTCCAAAGTGTTTAAGAACTGTTAGACTTTATTGGAGTGTTTACATCGAATAGCATCCGAAGTATAAATGGCGAACGTTCAAAAACCGGAAATTTGTCGATATCGCTCAAGTGGTCTCACTTGAATGCAATGACAAGCGTGACTGTAACCCAATTACAAGCGGAGTTGCGACCTATTTGAAATGTTGATGTTCAGTTTGAACGAATGAAAAAATCAGCGAGCTTTCAAATAACGGACAAATATCTGATAGCTGGGTCGAGTTAGAGTTTAGTTGATTTTCAGGTCACATCATAGAAGGGCATCAATTTACCCAGCATATTGCGAAAACATGGATAGGGCGGTTAAGCTAATTTCCAAGCGTCGTTCGGTTATATGAACATCGGGGTATAATTTCTTCGTTACGATATTCAGCATTTAGCAATTGATTACCGACACTTTTTATAATTATATTTCTCGCGTCACGTCAAGTTCAATTTGTGGAGAAACGATATTGTTACTGAAATGTTTGTGATTGTTATCAGTTGGAAAGATCGATAGTTCTTGTTTACATGGAGAGAAATCTCATGTCAAATTAGCATCAATTGATAGTTCCTTATAAGTAAAATTCGTGCAACTACCGTGTCATCGTAAAATTTCTTAGTTCGAATACTTGAAATTTTCACGTTATTTGCTAAATTATCTTTCGTCTAAATTCCCGTTTGAAACGACTACATTTACAAGTCAAAATTCCAAAATTCTTGAGTCAAATTATATTTTCAACTTTGTTCTGGATATTTAGACTACGTTTTTAATTTGTGCATGCAAAATGATCATAAATATCACAAACTTGCAAAACACTGACATATATGCTTTCGCTTAATTCATAGGTGGTCATATATGGTGGATGTATGACAATAATTTATATAATATTCTAGCCATATATGCATTTAATAATTTCCTTATATTTCCATATCAATTCTTAACTAAACTAATTTGAAATATCAAATTGCAAATAATATAATAAGAATTTATTATAACGGAGTTTGAAATGAATTTTCTATCAGAAAATAATATTCACGTCATTTCGTTCTTTTTTTTTATTTCAAACCTTGGCTAGTCGGGTCACTACCGGGGCTCTTGATTTAGCGCTAATATTTCCCGAAAAGATATCCGCGCAATGACTCTTTAATTCATTTTTGAATTTAAAATAGATCCAAAAAAAAAGAAGAGTCATTTGTAAACATTTAATTGTCAAAAAATAAGCCAAATGAAAGGTCGTAGTTTAAGTTGCGTTGAATGGAATATTCAACGTCGGGGCCATCTGTTACAAATGTGCATGTAAATACACGAAACTACAACCGGGACTAAACAAGTGGATTTTACTGTTCCGCAATCACAAAAATGAGTTTTACCATGTTAAGGTCACGTTTATGATGAATGGAATGTCTTATGAATATAAAGTGGACGGATTTTAAAATCCAATGGCGAGGGGCTAGAGAGCGTTATTAGAAAAGCGTGCCATTTTACGTGGAAATTGAGCGATCGATTTTGGGAACAGTGGAACGGACTTTTTTTTTTTTTTTTGTGGGGGGGGGTGGAACAAAAAACTCGTGAAAGTTACGTCACGTCAAGTTTCGAAATGACTACTTCGTAAGCCATTCATGAGCAATGGCTTAGAATTTGAAATGGCAACTCCTTCCAGCCCATGTGGCGCGTGATCTGCGCCAAGAGTTTTTAGTTTTACTGCATCACTTTAAATAAAGATCGCTGTAAAAAGCCGGAGAAATCTGAACGTTTCAACTGCTTTAAATGGGTTATATATACGTTTACACTTTGATATCATTTTTCCTTGTATTTTGATTCTTATTTGTCGTTATTTTACACCATACAATAAAAAAAAAAAAAGCATAAAAGTTACCAAAATCTTGGTAATATTCAATATTAAATTAACAGGATTTCCAAAGAATTATGTTCATCAAAACTTTATTATTAATCATTGCAATTTGTGCCAGTATTTGTCGGTCAGTGCAAGAATATTATGTTTTGTCCTTAGTAAAAATGAAACATATATGATCCATATACGGTTCATATACCTTTTAACAATATATTTTAACAATATATGTTCTTCTTTAATCCATATATATCGATATATAGTCATATATGTACATTTTTATAAAGGAAAATATGTATATTTTTAATATACGTCCATGTATGAATTTCTTATTATCTTATATGAAACTGTCAAAACATATATGGACCATATACATTTCATTTTGACTTGGGTAGAGATGTTCCATATCTTAAAATGTTTATTTCATATCACACATCGGACGATCCGCGCTGGAAAAGTAAATGAAAATGAAACTTAATTTATAACGTAAAATTAATTTTCCAGCGAAATAAATAAAGTTTAATTTTACGGTTAGCGTAGGAAGCGGAATGGCGGGAAAAGGTCGAAAAGGGAGGTAAAAAAGTGGAAACAAAGTATCAACTTGAGAAGAGAAACCAGAAAAGTGGATCACGTTAAATCGTATTAAGTTAATACCGTTTGAATTTCGCTCCTTTATTTTTGTACACTCGCGAAGGATTACTGCATTCTAATGCCGCGTAATTGCAAATTTGCCTCAATTGACGAAATCCTTAACAAGTTTTCCATTTTTAATGCCGCGCAACGCGCGATGATGCTAATTATTCGATGTATTATTCGGGGTATTACATTAACCAGATGATGTAAAGCAATTAAGCGCGCGGAAATTCAATTTATTATAGATAATGTTATTATTCGTGAAATTATCATAATGATCGTTGCGATTAATGAGTTGCGAAAAAGTACGTTTGTAATGTCCGCCATTCATTTCAGGATTACTGATTATTAATTGTATAAGCGAGGCAATTTGGCGATGGCAATTTTCGATGTTGAAATTTAATCTTGCCTTTGTTTCGTAGTTCGTTATCGATTTTATTTTAATCGTATTTTTGTTTGTTCGAAGGTGATGCAATTATCATTCAAATATAATTCTTCGTTATCTGATTAAAATTTGATTTTAGAAAGCGTAAAGATAGATACATGGAGGAGTTAAAATCAGCCAAGGAATTAGTTTAAAATAAGTTTTTTTTTCTTGTCAGATTTGGTATTGGCAGTCACTTTTTCAGTGAGATTGTTTTTACATTTTTTTCCTAACATATCATCATACTTGTATAAAAATGCTACTTTTTATGCTTGTGTAATCACCGAGGTGAGTGAAATTAATGTATAACAATTTTAAATGTGAAAATCAATTTTTTGAATAATCCTATATTTGTTGCAGACGTTTTTATTTCTATTTTTATTTTCCAACTTTTTTCAGCTTTACTTTTTATTTAGGTATTTGCAGCAATTGCAAAATTAAACTTAATACAAAGTAAGTATTTTTTCGTATGCAAACTCACTCGCTTCCTTGCAAGCTGCTGATCTAATCTTTGCCTGCATCCTCTTAGACATTCCCATATGCTGATACTACGCACGCTTCGACGACGTCCATGACCATGACCGATTTGGTATTGGTAGTCTTCTTCAGCGAATTCGTATACGTCAAGTGGATAGCGCGATCCATCTGGGCTGCCTAGTAAAGCAGTTGCGGACAATTGATGACTCGACGATTCTCTGCAATTTCAAGGAATTACAATTCATCAAAATTGAACTTTGGCTTAAAATTAGGATGGAAAATTATTGAAGCAAAATTCCCACGTAAAAATCAACATATATCTGATATATATGTTGTACAATGTAATAATCAACATATATGTGGTATGTATATTGCACATACGCGGCATATATGCGACATATATAGAAAACATATATGTCGCACATATAAATTTTTACTTGGGTTATGAATTTTTGAAATTATTGCACCCAAAGCATAACTTATTGAATGAATACTTATAATCCTAATACATTGCGAATGATTAATTTATCAATCAATTTACTTTGAATAAATTAATACCACTTGAATGAACCGAAATAGAATTCGTTGTATTTCAGTGCCCTTCTGTTTTTTTTAGGTATTCAAGGTTTTGGCTAAAAGTTTTTGGAAATACAGTGTATACCTGCGAAAGTGGGTATTTGTGCAAATACAAAGTGGTTGAATGCAAGCCGATGAAATAAACATGAAAGTGCAAAAAATTTGAGATGTTCGTGTTAAAATATGGAAAAAAATTCGTACGCGACGCGAGATTTTGTTTTATCTTTATCCATGGTGAAAACGTAAATTGAGAAATGTTATTTTGATTTGATATAATATGATTGTTCGTTGTAGCATTAAAAAAAAATGTAAGATATTTCTTTACGCCGTGAAATATTACAATGGTGGAAATTAATGATGATTACAAAATTCTGACTAAAACTTAATTTATATAACAATCGATTTTTTTGTGTATAAAAATATCAGAACAGAGTACTGTTTACTTGAGATGGGCATTTTACAAGGGACGAATTCTTTTTGTTCCTGCTACATTCTTATTTTCATTTTTTTATGCAAGATTTATGAATCCGCGAAAATGATATCGTGAGAATTGTATCCGCCCTCTGCTACTTCGAAAAAGGTATCTGTTAAATATATAGACAAGGAAACTGCTCTGAATTATAGGACCAAACATTACTTTCTTGTTCTGTCACGTGGACAATTACTTTGTAACGAATTGCACTCTTTTTATCTGAAGATGATTTATAAAAAGAAAAGTCTATTGATGTATTGCTTTTAAATCCTTCCTCGTAAATGCAATATATTATTTGAATCTTGTCGTTGAGATGGTGTAATTATGAAATGTATTTTTAATTTTTTTATTTTTTTTTATTTTTTTTAATTACGAATTTGAGACGTTATTTTTAACTTAATATTTAAATCGACTGCATATTTATTATGGCAAGACATTTTTCAAGTAATATATTTAAAACATTTACATGAATATTAAAATTATATATTATATTTGGAATAAAATATAAATATTTATTCAGCTTTGACTTTTGCTTATCAGTTTAGAAAGAGAATCATACTTGCACCGTAAAATTCAAAGTTTTATTTTCGAAAGTCGTAAATTTCTTAAGATTTCTTCAGACAGATATTAAAATATTTATAATACTTATGTATTATTGTATGTATATGCATTATAAATATAATTGGTTGTTAATTCACCAATAGCAATAAAAATATTTATAATACTTTTGTGATAAGGCATCTCTTAAAACCCTTTGAATTTGAACGCCCAAAAATCTTTGAATTTTTCATTGTTATCTCAACAACCTCATTTTCATTCGCCGTACCGAAACCACAATGATTAATTTCAAATATTTAATTAAGATTTAATTCAACCTTAATTAATTCAAATTCTTAATTAAAAGATATCTAATAAAGAAGAAGATCAAAAAAAAAGGTTCTTTTGTTGCAATATGATGTTAACAGAGAAGAAAAAAAAAATTCCTTTTTTTCTTTCTTTTATTTCACCCAAAACTGAATGGAATTTCTTATTCTGACAATCGATTTTTTACGGCGTCATTTATGTGAGAAGTCAATTACGGAAGCGCGGTCCGGTTCTGTGTCTTCGAGGACAATATCCTGCTTCTTTCGGAGTCGGTTAGTCGCGATCGGGGTGTTGCCAGTTCGGCACTTGCCGTTATCGACAGCGGACTCAATATCCCCGGGGACGTGCGCCTGAATATCTGGTGCGTTCTGAATATCATATGAGGCAGTGCAAAGTGGCAACTCCGGTGCTCTTACCGTCACGTCGCGTCTGCGGACGCGACTCCCTCTTGCCGTCAGACCTCCACCTTTTCCTCTACGATTAAATCGCATGGTTCGATCTTGCGATGTGATGTATTCTTCGATCGAGCACCTCTCTCGGTTATCTATGAAATTTGACGATGCAAATATTTTCGATACAGCTGGAGAGTTTTACAACAATAACATTTTAACAAATATCGCATTTGATTTCTCTCGCTGAAGAACTTTTTCTTTTCCGTTAAATTTGAGACGCGACATTGTTGATAAATTTTTACAATTATTCGTGTAAAATATCCCTTGTCTTGAGGGAATTTTATATATATAAAATAATAATAGAAATATGTTGATAGGATCCTAGTGAAAATGAAATATTCTTTAAATAGACAGGGCCCCAAGTCTGCTAAAGACTGGCTAATGTTTGGCTGTCGGTGTTGGTTTGGAACATTGCTGGAGATGAAATATAAATTTACTTTGGCTCAAGCTTGGCGACCAATTTTGGTAGCAAGCTTGTGGCGAACTTTGACCGTTAATAGCAGCAAGTTTGACTTAAGTTTGTGCTAATAAAGAGCCGATAATTGGCCTAATATTGAAGCAAAGCTGATGGCCGAAGATCGTTTGCCAAGATTGGTAACCGTTTTTCAAGATTGGCAAATTAGTAAATTACTAATAATTAACAAATAAATAATTATTTATTTTATACTTTTTATTAATTCTGTCAATTATTTGTCTGTTTATCATTTTAATCAATGTGAAATCCTTTGAAATTATTTGTCGATTATTTTGATGGGATATGCGATGACTTGTGCATTCGTTACAACTATTTTTCAAGTAATATTTAATCTGATTTCGTAGTACCTCTAACTGTAGTATGTAAATGAGGATATCGTGGTTAATTTAACTCGACAAATTTCTCACAGCGTATGAGCGATTCAATCTCATGAATTTTGGACATCGTCCACAGTTTCTATTTAATTCCACGATAAGTGATGACGAAATCGATGTTCTTTGCCGCAGTGTAGAAGAAATCAGAGCACCCCTTTTTCGCGCATTCGTTACGGATCTTGCATCGGATGAAACGTTACGTTCGTTTAATAATTCGTTAAATAATTAAACTAAAGTTGCGTTAACTTTATCGATCAACAAAATTAAATAATGAAGATTAAATTTTTATAAATGCCCAGTATACTTAAACTAAAGATTGCTAGGTTGCAATTTTTAAAATTAAATAGAAAAATGTTTAGATTTTAAATGTTATTAATTTTTTACATTCAAGTAGAAAAGTAAGGGTACGTAACTTTTGAACGGGCCAACAAATTACATTTCACCTAATGTTTCAACTTTTAACGGTCGAATATTCAGCCGTCTAAATCATATCACACGACCGATAAAATTAATGATTAATTTATCATTCACACAAATACGTTTAATTAAATGGTTGTAGTGCACAGTGCAACACAACAAGGCAATATACATTTTGCATTAAGCTTTCTACAAAATGAAATTACAGCGGACCTAAGTACTCTGCAATTGAGAGACTTCGGAGCATAATTTATGTTATGTTGTTATTCGCACATGCTTACAAAGTAATCATTTGTTGAAACATTTAATTACGCTTCGCTTACCGTAATTAAATTATCGCTGAATAAATAATGCATCACTGAGCAAAGTCGAATGGCAAAAAATAAATTAGTAAACTAATCAATTGGAATTTTCCAAATTGCTTCCAATCATTTGCTCCCCCTCCCCCCCCCCATTTTTTTTTGAATGATATTGAAAAATGAAGTGTTTTCAAAATATAAGATGTAAACACGATTTAATAGTTGAAGTATAACTCTAGTAAATATGAAAGATACATGGTCCGTGTATTCATATATGGACATATATGGTCGATATATGGATAATTGATTTCCCTTCAAAATTACGCCATTCTTTTAATATCGATCATATTGATTTAAAGTGGCAAATAATGGGCGACGAAAGTGTCGACAGAAATATAATGAACCACATAATTCTCGGTGTTTTAATTTCGAGTTGCTTCGGCTCAACGACGCTGTTAATTGGACCAAAAGTTTACCGTTCTTTCTCCTTTATTTACCCTTTCTACTTTCCTTATTTGGATAACCCATTCGAGATCGGACGGAAATTCACGACAAAAAAATATTAGCTAGCTTTGTAATTAAGCTAAACTGTTTGATTGAACTTGGATCAAAGAATCGACCCTTTTCAAACCCAAGTGCAATTAAATTGTCACTTGAAACCGTTGCATCACTCGTGAAAGATATTTTACGCATCGTCTAAAGCAATTGAAATAACTTTGTTCGTGGCAATTGTAATTCTGGTAGAACTAAATTCCTCCTCCGCAAATATTAATGTAAGTAATTGGTGACCTTTAAAAATAATGATCCTTTATTTTCTTTGTTTATATTTTTGAATTAAAATTCTGGATTTTGGACGTAAAATTACAATTTATGGCATAGGGCCCATAACCTGTACAAAAATTATCTTCTGCAAAAACAATATTGTTTGTTTACATCCAAAAGACATAAGATTGGATGTAAATACAAGACAAAAACAAAGTCGGTTTATATTTTTTAGAGCGTTTCATTTTTCAGTACTATGGAAACTTAACATTATTCAGATTGTTGGTTTAACCGTGCAATATTTACAGGACATTTTCCAAATTTTCTGTTATCGATCCAATCAATCAGCATCGCCAACAATGCTTTCTTTTTAAAAGAAACCTAAGGCAATTCCGTTGAGCGAAGTTGACCGATCGATATTTGAGCTTTTACATTTTAGTGGTTGGACTTTTAATATGGCACTTGGTGAAATGCATAAAAATTGTGGTAAATTAATGTTATGAATTGTTCGCGCTTCAAAGCGAGCCTTTTTTGTTTGATTATCCGTTGACCGGAATGTGTTGGTTATCGGCTTTGTTTTTCGTTTCGACTCAACTCTTTTTTTTTTTTTTTTTTTTTTTTTTCTTTGCTGGCGCAACTGAATATCTAACAAAGATATTACATTTCCAGCTGGTTATTCCATGTAACTCAACGTTTAATATTTTATTGCTGATATTTGCGCAGGAAAAGTGTGTTCGCAAATGTTTAATTGAAACGAAATGAACGAAATTAACGAACGCGCAGAAATGTTTGTTTATCACGCTGCCATTTTCCATTCGAAACGGTTGTAAATTTGCGATATGATTGCGTAACGTAGCTGTAATCGATTTAGAAGAGTAGTCAAGATCGTCGGAATTGAGTTTTACTGATGTTGAGTAGAACGTAAATTTCATTCGTCAAAGTGCTTACTTCCCATTTATATCGCCGTTATGAAGAAAGTACAACTTTTTTGCTCTATCGCCCCATAATTGATAACGTTTCAACTTATTACGTTTCGCGTCACATAATTAAACACAACATAAACATCTGGTAAACATCTGGAAGGTCAAATTAACGAAATAAAAAGAATAATAATGTTTGCATACATCCAAAGGGCATAAGATTGGATGTAAATCCAAAACAAAAATAAAGTTTGTTTATGTTTTGAATGTTGAAAGCGTTTCAGTTTACAGTCCCATTAGAAATTGTTATAAAAATAATTGAATGTGACCTTAATTGCATATTGCTTTGATGGATAAAAAATGAATAATATTAGGTTACTGATTGATGTGCAGTTACTTTAAATTTGATTCTTTTTTCCAACGAGTTAACGTGTAATTCGTTTAAATTTTAACATTGGTAGAAAATTAAATGCAGTTAAATGATTTTCGTTTGATATCTTTATTTGAAATGAAACAAAAATGCTTTTATTTGTTTACAAAACGATCGTCTGTTTGATTGAATAACCCACGCTCTTTTCATTGCTCCGGCTGCCATATTTCAATTGAATAAGAACGCGCGTCTCTGTGTGATCAATTTTTGTCGTTATACTAGTTTGTACCGTGTCATCCGCTAAGACAATGTTCAATGATGACACGCGATTTTTCGTCTTGTCTTTAAATTTCTTTATTGTTCAACCATTCGTACTCGTAAGCATCGCGGCTCACTCGTTCAATAAATTCGGGCGTTATAATCTGCTTCTACAATTTCACAAGCGATCAATTTAATAATTTTTTCCATTTTCGGAATTATTTTTTAACTTATTCCTTTTTATGCCGAGGGCATGTGGAATTTCGATTATTCCATCATAAAATAAACCATCTGCATTGTTAATATCTGTAATTCCAGCGACCCTCATTTGCAATTCATTCATGAAATATAAAAGAACAGAAAAGTTACGCGTTCCTCGCGAAGCCAAGGATAAAAATAATATGATAAAATGCTTTTGCAAAAAAACACTTGTGCCGTTTGAGATTTAGGTTTTATTCTAAGTTTATTGTAAGTAGTGCTTTTTTTGAAAACAAAATGTCTGTAATAATTAATTTAGTTGCAAAAAAATATTTCATTTCTTGAAACAAAAATCCCTGTAAAAATTGAACATATGGTTCGTATATGTTTTAACAATTTCATGTATGGACATAAATATTTTTTCTTAATTTAAATATGGCCGTATATGGATATACGTAGTCAATATATGGCAAAAATTGATACAACCTTCTATATACCAACCATGTATGACCATATATGAATTAAGAAAAAATATATATATCCATATATGTTTCATTTTTACTAGGAATTTCCATATATGATATTGCTAAAACATATATGAATATATATGAACATACATGTTTCATTTTTAGAAGAAATAAGGCAACAGATAAAAATAATAACGTATGTTGCTCAAAAAATTATGAATAATTGAAAAAACAAGTTAACCAAATTGAATGATAAATGGTGCCAAGGTGAAAATGTAATAAGAATATTGCTTTACTGATTTGTCAAATTGCAAACATTGATTTCATTTCTAGAAAAGTAAAATGTTATTACGTCTTAATCGGGTTTTTTTTTATCAATATCGATCATAAAAAGTGAAATACGAGATATCTGATATTATGTTTATTGAGTTTATTTATTCAAGTTTTCCATTGTAAGCAGCAATTTCGTGAACCATTTTTTTGCGACGCAATAACATTTGAAAAGAAGGACTGAAACGAATTATCCAATTATATAATGAGTCAACAAGTACTTGCTACAGATTTTCCCATTCAATCTCTGGAGAGACATCTTCAATTTATCATTTTCATTTTATCATTCAATTTGATCACCCTCGTTTTATCTTGTCGAATTCGTTTTGATTATTTTGTTATGTTTAACGGACGCTTTTCATTTCGTTATATTTTTATGACTGTTCGGGGGGGCTTTAATATTGTAATTCCAAGATGAAAGTGACGCTGAATTTTTTATAGCCTATTTATTTTTAAATTACTATAATCGTTGCTAATATGTATGATTTATGTTGATTAAAGAAAAAAAAAATTATATATATGTTATTAAAAGTAACGCGGAGGAAATGTTACATAAAAAGTTATTATTCGGCATCATAAAAGAAGGACATTTTTTGATTCCATACAACGTTTGCGTTTTATCATAATAGAATTCATTTGGAAAAACAATGTTTTTATGGAGCAGTGACATGAAAAATGATATAACTTGTAATGTATTAATCTATATCAATGATATTATCTGGTTATTAATTTGTTTACCACGGGGGTCGGATGTGGAACATATATGTTATGAAAAATACAATGTGCATGTATAATTCATAAGTACAGAACTGTATAGATAAATTAACGGTATTATTATTAAAAATTGTGGGAAGAAATTTATCTTTGAATTATATCCTAGTAAAAATTGAATTCGGTGAGAAATATGGCCTCGATCGTGCATCGACAAAATTCTTTCAAGTGTGCAAATTATTACCACATGTTGGTAATTGTAATATAACTTTACAATATTTTTATTATTATTACCTTTTTTTTATAATGTATGTATTGTAGTATAATAAATATAATAATCATATATGTTTTAACAATTTCATATATGGACATGTATGGTTGATACATGACAATAATTGATATAATATTCTAGCTATATATGGTTTCAATAATTTCCTTATATTGAAATCAATTGTTACCATATATCAACCATACATGACCGTATATGGCCACATATGAATTAACATAACATATATGTTTATACATGAAATTGTTAAAACATATATGTACCATATATTTTTCATTTTTACAAGGGTAGACTGTAATTATAAATTATATATGACAGAAATATTTGCTCCATATCATCGATTATAAAAATCTTTATGTTATCTTTTAACATACATTTGTAAATTATTGATAAATCTGTACATGGTGTGTGTTTCTTTCTATACAATCAGCGCCAAGTTTAGTGAAAAAGGCTATAAATTAGGTTGCTCCAGTTACACTTATTGTAATTAAACATAATTCAAAACGTGCAGAATGAAACGCTTATCAGACCTGTTTCTAAATGAAAAACGGCGCGGAGACGAGCGGATTTAACTACGATTTAATTGAAAACACGTTTGCGGAAGAATTCCCTCAGAATGAAGATTTGTGCGAGATATGTAAGCGCTAATATTCGCAGTGCTTACCCGCAATTGTGAATGGTCATTCATACTCATAAATGCGATCGCGCATGAATATTCATGCGCCATTTGGCAGATTACAAGCTGCAAAATTATCCACCGCCCCGTTGCCCGCTCATTGTCCGAAATTTGCCGCGGTCCGTCAAAATTTGACCTTGACATTTTCACCCCTGTTCCGGGTCTGCCTTCATTCATTCGACAACCCATAAATTTGTGACTCTTATTTTCCGCGCGGTAAATTTCTCAGTTGCGTCAACTTTGTCCCTTAACTTTATGCGCGTCTTATTAACATAAACTTAGCTCCCCCCCCCCCCTTCCCTCCTCACCTCCACTAACCTTCTGCTCTAAACGGTAGTAAATTAGATTTGTACAACTGTATTTGTACACAGAGAGACCGAAATAGTAACACTGTGGTGGTAAAATATATAAGTGGTAAAATTGTACAACATAAGTGGTAAAAGTTATAATTTACTACTTGAAGTGGTATGCCTCGTGCGCCATCTCCCGGAGTCGCGAAGTGACTAATACTCGAATTGATGAAAAGTGATGTCAAGTGCATTGGTTTCCTTTATAATACGGTTTGATTTT
>JABFPN010003949.1:0-16444 GCA_022817305.1 Leptoteleia sp. ZL-2020
TCCCCCCCCCCCCCCGGCCGAAATAACATTGGGCAAGCCGATGCGCGAGATTTTTGCGCGACGAAAGTCAATTTCGCGCTGGATTAGAGTGTATATTATGCAAATTGATACTTAAGTGTATTTTTGCGGATAGCTTAATCGACCTTTATGCAGATCGGGCGAAATTGGATTAAAGGCGAGCGAGAAAACAAATTCGAAGAAGTTCCAAAAATTACAAATAAAGGGGATATCACCGTGGAGGACGGCAACGGAATATGGAACAACCTTAACGAGAGCAACCTGCAAAGGTGCCTCCCCCCCCCCTCCTAATGAAGATGAATCAACGATAGCGGCTGAATGCATTTTAATATTCAAACCGGAACGATCAAATGATAATTATGTGGCAACACTGACGAAGGCTAGTAATTTAAAGAAGGTGGTTAATCAGGGCTGACAAAGTGGTGATGGTGTTTTAAATAGTAATAGGTACGTCTGAGGTTGGAGGAATCGGCGAAGTTCCAGGTGAAAAAGCTTTAATCAAAGCTAACTATCTGTAATTTAATTTAATTTAATTTAATTTATCATGGTAAATATACATGGGTCATTATAAATACGCTAGAAAAGTTGAGAAACATATTGGTTGTAACTTATTTCGAAATTGTAAAACATTTAATAGCTTGCGTAAAAGGTGATCCAATCTTCTTAAGCTTTTCATATCACGGAGACCTTATCATTTGTATATAAAAAAATTTCTTTTAAAATTTTGATTATAATACGTGATCATCTTCCGATCATTTTCTTTGCCACCTTCTATCCCATTTTCGAAAGCAGTTAAGCTTAACTTCAATGAAATTACGATATTGCTATCATAATGGTAATTTATCGGGAAATAGTGTATATGTATTGGACAAATTATAATGGAACAGCCTGGGTGTCTATTAGTCAACAATGATCTTCGGTTTTATGTCAATAATTTGACGTGTTCAGTTTTTTAAGTTAATATCGGAACATTTTTTTTTATTAAAATACTGTTTCTCATGTTATCAATTGTAGTAATAACAATCTTGGGCATTAGTTCTAATCTACTTAAATATTTTTTAAAGTCGAATAATTCAGAATGAACAAATTAATCAAGCACGTTTCGACATTACGAAGTTCTTGAATCAACCAAAAGATGTGCTTCAATCCCGTGCAATTTATCTAACATTTCTTTAAATCCGACTCGACTTTGCTTTATTTAAATTTAAATTCACCGCATTGTATTTGAATTTAACTCAATTATAGCGTACTCTCGACTCGAAATTGTACCCCATTAATTGGTTACTCTTTTTGCTTTAAAATGTATCACTAGAAATTGTTATACGGTAAAATCAAATGGATGATAATATGTATAACAAGCAAACCAAGAAACTGAACTAAAATAAATATGATCACCTTTGTTTATATATTATGCTTAGAAAAGCGAATTGAAATCATCAACAGTCTATATTTTGGGTCTTGAAAACATTATTGGAAGATTTCAACAAAATTTGAATTACATTTGGAAGGAAAATGGAATTATAAAACATAAATTTCCACTTTGCATTGTGAGAAGAAAGTAATGGAGGAAAAAAAAATATTTTTGTTTAGTATTTGCATTTTAGGAAAACTCAAAATTGCAAACCATTTCTGTCTACATTTTCCGACCAGTAAAAGTTCCGCGGATCAATCTCGTGGAAAATGAAGTCGCCGAACAATTTCGAATCAAATGCAGTTTCTTATTTTCCGCCGGCATAAAACCCCACGTACATCAATAATGCGACGAATTAACATAAATATTGCACGTCGAGCCAATCGACTGGCTTTGATCGTCGAATCAGTCGAGTTTTTCTAATTTTTGCCGCGCTTCTTTGCGCATCTTTTGTATTTGGATCTTTCGTAAATCAAACTCGGGCTACCGGCGCTACGGCTCATTTGCATTTTGAAAGGTAATTAGGATACAAAATGGCAGCAAATGCAAACTGAGACCGTAATGCGCCTTGTATAAATTTGATTACACGCCCCAGTTGAAATTCTGCATAATTATACTATCGTTCCTACTGTTATTGCTCAAAGGCCTTATGGCGATTTTATTAATCTACAATTAAACGAATATATTTGAGCTTTGTGCTTCGCGAATTGCAGGCAACACCTTTCAACTTATTAAACGTCAAAATGACTGACTGCCGCGGAGGCAATTCGCCAAGATTAAAAATTTCATTCTCGGTGTAAATTTGCGCACCTTTTTGTGCAAAATTCAATGCAATTAACGTTTGCGACTGAGACTTGTCGCGCATTGAAAGGAATTTATTAGCAGTTACTAATATATTTTACGATAGTTCTGTGAAATACGCGGATTTATATTATTTTTATATGATATAATAAAATTTATAAAGTATATTTTTTAAAAAATATTAGAAAAAATTTCGTTGTCAAGGAATAAAACAGTTACCTCATAGTCAATAGTCGTGTGCTTTACCACCATTCTATGTCATTACATTGACACTTTAATTTGATGAAGGTCAATGTTTTGTCAGGCAGCAGCCTAGAGTGGTGCTAAATGACACGACTGATGACTGCGAGGTAACAAATTTTGTCTTTTATAAAATGTTTTCTTTAAAATACTATATCATACAATATCGTAATATAAATGCACGCTATCGTAACCACTTGATTTAATTTATATTTAATTTTCACTAAAATTACATGGGTTCAGTTGAAATCATTTAAGTTGATAAGAATTATCACCCGCATTTAAGATCCACAGTAAGCAATATAAATTTTCACTCGTGCCATCTGACTTTCCATTCACCAGATGTCACAATAAAAAGTATATCATATCCCAATAACGAAATCCCTTACTCCACGAAGCTGACTAACCTAATTATTTAATTAATTATTTCGCCTGTTAAAATGGAAATTCGCCGCGACTAAACTGCTGCATTCTGTGTTTTATTTTGTTTAAGTCGTTGCCAATTGGTGCGTAAATACGCGCATAGAATAACATAAAATGCTCTTTCAAAATGAAACGTAATTCAATTACAATTTTATCGCTCTTGAAATCAAGATGGAATACGGCTAATTGGCTCGCGTATTATATGGAAAGTTTTTGAACCGCGCAAAATATGTATCATTTAATGTGATTTTGATTACTTAACCATAACATTTTAATAAATGAAAACAGGCTTTTAAAGGGGTAAAAACCCTAATATCTTTTCTCGCCTGTAAACAATTTCAATGTCACAGAAAAAACCACACGTGGCAAAATCTGTGGCTACATAAATACAATTAAAACTCATATATCCAGCCATATGTATCATAGTATTTTCCACATGTGGCTCATATGTTACATTTAACCAAATCCCTTAGGTATTCCATATGTGGTTTCTGCAGCGACATCGAAATTTTTCCTTAAGGAATACATATTTTCATTTAGCCCTTCCTTGCCACTTAAACTAATTTAATACCAATGCCTTAAATATTCAATTTAATAATGCGACAATATAACAACGTTTGGTTTTAAAGTAATATTGCCATAATTGAAGGAAAAGACAAATCAAAAAGAAAGGAACAACTGTGTGTTATTGGAATGTGTAAGTAAAGATCATATATTAGGGGGAACAAAGAGAAGTTGGCTTATTTTGATTGGATCGCGACGTACGCGTGCCGTACGCGCAACCTTTAAAGAATATCGTAGTCTAGCTACGTCCGTGGTATTCGTAATTTCATCGCCGCAACAAGCGTATGTCGTCCGTTACAAAGTCGCGTAACTATGACAACGGGAAAAAGCACCAATGCAATTTTCAAACTTTATTTAATGCGACACGTTCGGCAACTTAAATTATACTTTTGCGCTTTTTTGTTTGCCACGTTCATTATGCGTTTGAGGACCGGGGGTTCAAAGGGGCTGCAACGACGTATTCTCGCTTGATTGACAAATCGGAAATTATCGCTTTCAACGGCGTGCGCGCACGATTTTGTCCAATATTGCAGCGTTACTCTTATTCTACTGTCGGTCTTATTACGATGTCTATACTGAGGGAAATTTATTAGTAGTTCCTACTATGTTTTATAATAACTCGGATATATATGTGCATATATAATCCTTATAATATAATATAATATTTTAAAAGCATATTAAAAATAGAAATATAGGTCTTACCTCACAAATATTTAAATGTATTTCATAAATATTATTATATATTACAAGGAATATTATAAATATGAGTTATTATAAAATATAATAGCAATTACTTATAAATTTTTCTTGGTAGTCCCACTATACAGAACTTTCGTTGTTGTTGTGATCTGAAGTTGAAGTCAGCTTGTAAAATTCTTGCTGATGTAAAGCCACTTGGGAAATCTGATTACATGAATTTTGTCGTCTAAAAGATAATTGCCATTTTGATTTCAGGATTTCATTATTACAAGGATTTTGCTTGCAGTAGTTTTGGGTTTAGGTAATTGTTTTGCCATGGTATAGTAATTTTTGTTCCAACTTTTTTCTGCGTGTACATTTATAATCCTTACATTATAAAGTGTTTAACTTTTTTGGAAACAATCCCCCTTAAACTGTTTACTCGTAAAAAAACTAATTTCTACTCGTTAATAAAAAATATTTATTTCCAACGGCATTATTTTCTCCTCGATCAAGGAGTAAAATTCGTAACGCAATTTCGACAATTTTACTTCGAATAACAACCGGCTCCCGCTCAATTTATTTCCACGATGTTATTGACACATTGCAAAATTAGCATGAAAAATGTGAACAAGTTCATTACATTTTGGTATAACGAAAATGTAGTCTCGCAGCGCTCGACGATAAACTCATTATTTGATAATGACGTTGGTATCCTAGGTAGGCTATCAATGCGACTACCATATGGCCGTACAATATATCTTCAATAAATTTTGTACTTTCAATAACTCCCCCTATAAAGCATAGCCCGGCACGCACGGCCGCGTTACTGCCTTGATTAAGTAGTGAAAACGCTCGGCTGTACCGTAAGAATTTATGCGAACACGGGGCAAGTAATTTAAACAACAATTTCAACAATAACATATTAACAAAGTTCGACGGCAACGCCGCAACTTGGATCCCCGACACCGATTTTTCGTAATTACATTAACAGCAACGATTTATAAGTATTCAAATTATCCCGGTAACTGTGATTAAATTATCCAAACAATTAATATATATAATTCCATTGATTATTATACTTGCAGTGGCGTAGATGTTGCACTACACTGCACTGCGCTAAACAATTAAACACTAATTATTAAATTAATAATTGTTTAACTATCGAGGAGTTACGTTGTAGTAATTCGTCAGCGAGCCGGTCATACGAAATATTGAATTTTCATTTATTAAATTGTCATTTTCATGAAATTACTAATTCGACCGGCAAAAGCCTGTTCATTGTCGCTAATTGAAACGTACGGACGGCAAATCACTCGAATGTAAATCGCAATTAACATTCTTAGAGTCGATTTTAAATAAACAACAAAAATTACTATATATTTTTTTAAACTTTACTACTACTTATAGTAGGAATATTTCTTTTTCCAATGTGTCCTTATAACGGTAAAAAAAATTGTTATTATTTTATCAATTTAAATCCAATTGATATAAACTGCTGATGTAATTTAAGTATGATTAATTATTAAATAGTTCTACACCGTCATATTAATTAAAGATAAATTATACGAAATAATATCATTACTGCATCATAACAGTGGCTCCGTAATAATATTAAATTGAACATCTTTTCCATCTACTTTACTGCAATTAAACAAGCAATTTGCAAATTCTTGTGTTACGATGAAAGTTTAATTAACATCGGAAAACTATCAACAGATTATTCTTATTAACAACTCATTAAAATTTATTAATATTCATAAACTTGTAAAATTTAACGGCAATGAATCCATATCGTTTCCAACCGGGGAGATTAGATCTGAGCGTATTAAGAAGACCAGCGATTAGCATTACGAAGACCAATTGGCTGTGCCTGCCAGAACAGCGGACTGATCGTGCCGCGAGCGAGTGGAATGAACATAAGCGTGTGTCGCATGAATACGCAAGCAGCTCTTCGTGATTGAGATTTCGTGTTGAGTCGTTGAACAAGCTGCGCCGGTTATGCGTGCCGAAAAGTTAGCAGAAAAATTAATAATATCTAAAAAAAAAAGTTAAACTTATACAATTTCTTATATACATATATTTTTATTAAAGATTTTAATCTCTTAAAAGACGAGAAATAATAATATTAATAAAGAGAAACTTGATTGCTTTAAATTTGTTCACTAAAGTTAGAAAAGAATTGGAACAAAAATTACTATACCTTATAACAATTATTACTTGGCAAGTATTAAAGTGTTGATAAACGTCTTGCAAATTTTACTATACTAGACACTAATAAGTTACATAACTCTTATATTCTTTCGAGTGTCAATCTATTGAAATATTCATCAATTTATTTAAAAACCACGACAAACATCTAATTGAGGTTTTTAAATCCGCATTCGACGACGCAGAATAAAGTACTTGGAAAAAGGAACAAAATGGCTATCATTGAAAATTTGTCACGAATCATCGGAGAGAGTCCGCAAGAGGAGGCGGGGAACGCCTTCCGCCTGATGTGCGAGTACGTGCCCGCACGCTGCAGTCCGGCAATAATGTCCCCCGCGGACTTGCGAACTCGGCGCAGTCCTTTTTGCCCGGTCCATTTTTTATTCTCCGAGGTGATATCGCTATTGGTCCCGGCGGCGCCGTTAAATCTTGAAAAGAAGAAAACCCGTTCCCCCGGGGGCCTGCGTCCCGGACGGCGCTCCGCGAACCGGAAGTGGCATGATTGCCGTCGCGGAACGCTTCCATCTCCCCGACTTCTGCCAACTCCGTGAAAACAGGCAAAAGTTGGACAATGTTTATCGAGCCTCTCGCTCCGCTCCTCCTCCTCCTCTCGCCGGGGTCGCGCCCTGCCATTCCCCTCCCACTTCTGGGAGTCTTGGATTCGCGCTGGTCCAGGAAACGTGTAAAGCCAACCAAGAGGTGCGGATGGGAAATTTGCATCCCGAATCGATATATGAGCCCGGCTCTTTCTCTCTCGGTCCTTCTGCCCCCCCGCGATCCATCCCTCTCCCTCCCACCACCGCCGTCCCACTCTCCGTGTTCTTTTTTCGCGCACGTACACACTCGACGCGGATCCGCCGTGACGCGCGCGCGCACACACACACACACACACACCCAAACCGCTCCGTGTCCGGGCTCCGGTTTGGCGCCCACAAAGATCTACGCGGTCACTCTGGAATATCCGGGTTCATTCGCATCCCCGACCATTACGAATGCGCCGTCTCTCTTCTGCGGAAGATAATTCACGGGGCGCGTATTTGCGAACGGTTAAAAAGAGCCGCGGCGATTCTTTCGAATACAGCAGCGCAAAGGCCACTCGCTGACATTTTTTACATTTTATGTGACAGCTCAACAATCCCGAAGATTAACGAAAGCTTTGCCAGGCCCTTCCCTCCCCCGGCGCTTGCGCTTTTCCCCGTACGCAGTAATTTTTTTTCTTCCTTATTCTTTTTTGTCCCTTTTTTGCTTTCCTTTCGGTTTAACTTTTTTCTTCGTTCCGATTCCTTTTTTTTTTTTTCTTCTTTCGTCTTTTTTTTATTTCCTTTTGGTTTCGCCGGGCTTGGTAATTGCTGCTGCCTGGTTTCGTACTGTTCTCGATCGACTTCAAGGGCTTCCCCGCGATTCCGGGCTTTTTCGGCAACTTTAGGATTGTTATTTTGTCGGAAGGCGGATTAGTCGGAAATTTTAACGGGTGTTACCCGGCGAGGATTATGGTTGAAATGTTTTTCAAAGTCGAAGGGGACAATGGGGAAGCGGAATTGGTTCGATCTGGAGGATTTTTATGCATGATGGTTACTAAAATCCGGACATTCGAATTAAATTAAAATTCCCACTGTTATACACCACGATGTCGCAATTATCGTCGAAATAGCTTGAACTGCGTATTAAACAGTTATAATCTCAAAATAGTCAAGATCAAAATATTAAGATCATTCGATTTTTTAATTACCTTTAGTTAAGATCATTGAATGGGCTCAGGAACTGATATTTGAGGTCCCAGAATAGTCTATTTAAAATATAATATAATATAAAATATAAAATAATATAAAATATAAAAAAAAGCATATGCTTACCAAAATTGCCAGGACAAAACGAGTTGCACGTTGCAGCCTGCTTTTAGGTTTCCAACCAGCCCAAATTTAAATCCTTTGGACTTTCATGAATGGAGTCTGGTTGAATGGATCAGCAACATATCCAGTCATCCCAATGTCACGTCATTAAAAACTGTCATTGGAGCGGTATTTCCCAATATGGGCCTTGGCACATTAAAGCGGGTTTTTGAACCCTTGAAACCAATCATTGATATAAGTGGGGAATGTACCGAGCAAATTTGTTCTGTACGACTTCATGTTATTATTTAAAATTATATGAAATAATTATTTAGGAAAATCTATCCATAAATGTAACTATTCTTTGCGATGGCCTTCCTTCAACAAATTTGTATTCCGCGCGTAAAGTTAAGTGCAAACACTTTTTCCCCATACGGAAACATAATTAAGAAGCAACGTCGAATTGGTAAAAGTATTTAATTGATTATGCCCAGGATACGTCAGAAGAAAAGCCAAACAATATTTCCAATTTGATTGAGTCAGTGCGCCGTAATTCATCATCGTATACACGACCGATCGTTTCTCGTAATAAACTAAAGTCTGCTGTACTTTAAAAATCACTGAAACACATTTAATGTACTTAGAACATAAAAACGTCGGTTATCAAAGTAAAACATCAATCAAAGAACTGTACAACGGCGAAAGAGTACACACATTTTATCGATTTCTACTAAACTTACGCGAACAATAAAACCTGCCCGATAAACCTCGCGTTTATGAAAAAAAAAGGAGGGATAGAAAAAAGTGCCCATTAATCACGATAAACAAATTTATTTGTCATAATAATTTGTTGGCTCGAAGCGCGGAAACTTTCAACTTCGCGGCAGTTAATTTGGCCCCGCGTCGAATTTCCCTGACGCGCGACTATTTATTAAAATAGAAAACGCTTTAATCTTTTGACGCGTAATGCATAATCCGTTCGGGACGCGGCAAAAGTGGCGGGGGGGGGGGGGGGGACGGCTGAACAATTTAACACCCATCATAATTCGTTGCGCAACATCGGCGTCACGCTCAAGGAGCCCATGAAAGGTGGCGTTAAAATAAAGGGGAATTGAAAAATGGTAACTTTTATTTACTATATTTGCGTATAATATTACCTACACTTTGGCATCGGGCATAAAATTCCAGCGCGCGTGTAAATTCGAAACTGTCAGGCCGCGGGAAAAGTTATTACCCGATGGCTTTCGTCGATTCGTTACGCGTTGTTGCGCACCCACCGAATGTTATCAGTTCGTCCCTTAACGTGCATCAAATAATGTGACGTGCAATTCAATTTACACGTACCCGCCATTCGGAGTTTTAAATAAATCAATTTCCCGCGGCGCATATGAAATGTCAAAATAATTATTCCGCTATCGGTCGTCGCGCGTTCCCCGTTCGTTTTTGCGGCGCGGGAAGGCACGGTTTCGCTTTCGATAACTCTCTTCTCCCTTTAAATCAGCCGTTTTTGCAAGTCACGGAATAATCGTGACGTCGCCATTTTCCAGTCCGCAATTGGTCGGTGTTAAATTTCAAACTTCCGGGTTTCAGCGCGGAAGGCTCCTTTGAATTAAGTTCGTTATGAAACGTAGATTGTGGAAGTCTTGATTGTTAACTTTTTTCGAAGTGCGTTTCGCGCGGAGGTCTGAGGGTGGAAAGCTGGAAAATTGCAGTCGTTAAAATAAGATTTTATTGAAATCTCAAACTTGTATTCACCAGACCAGAATAATGTTGACGAACGAAGATATGAACAATTTTAGAAACGTTCGCTAAATTCATTTCAACCGTTTCACTAATTTGTGACTGCGCCACCCTATGGATCATTTAAATCGTTTTTTACCACGGTCTTTGGCTTGTCTTTGCTTGCTAATGGATCGAGATTGGGGGTCAATTTTCAGCGCGACGTAATGTTGGAAAATAAACGAAAAGTGATCGTCGACTGTCGCGAAAACCACGACGATTTCTCGCACCTTTAACGAGGCCACGCGATCGTGTAACATCAGTTTTCCGTCGCTGCTTTTCTAATCAACGCACAGACCGCACGCAAGTTTACCAAACTGTTGCCACGGGCAACAATACAAAGTTGTGCAAGTTTGAACGTAAGATATTTATGTTGCGAACAAATAACGAAAACCCACGCAAATCAAATTTAATGCGCCGGTCTGGTCGGGATATTGCTGATACAATCAACCACGAGCTCATGAATTAATTAACAATCGAAGCCATTTCTCGGGGAAAAACAATATCAATTGATTATTTTGATTGATACGATAAGTGGTAATAAAATAAGTGTAATTAAATGCGTTTAATTATTGTCTAACGAATTATTTTATGATTATCTATATTTCTGTTCTTTTGGGCCGTTATGCTTTTCTGTTTTTGCTGCCAGCTCGGACGGTAAAGTTTTGGTAAAGCTGGTTGGAAGCTTTGACGTATCTGCTACGTCCGAATGTCCGCCTATCAGAAGCAAGAGATACACCGAGGAAACTTTTTATGAAAAATTACTATAATTTACAACAAACGAACGTTATCGAGTTGATTTATATATATTTTTTATAACTTTAGGAAATAGTTAGTTCATCTTAAACAGTGAAGTAATTTCAGTATTAATTTTCCAAAATTCTGGTAAAATTTTTTGTAAATTATATTAATATTTTTAAAAAAGTTTTTTGTCAGTGTACGGAAATATTATTATAGATGATACAAGAAAATTTCCCTCATTCTTGTTATTCTAGTGCTTTCTTATATTCATCCCCATGATTTAATACCCATAACTTACTTGAGTATAGGAAATATAGACTATGTGCGTAGCCTGTACATTTACAGATTACGTAGTCTGTGCGTACACTGAGAAAAAAGTAATAGTAAAATTGAAAACAATTTATATCCATTTGAGGACATCTCTGAAGAGTGAAAAAGTTTACTATTAAAAATAGTAAAAATGATAATTATCAAAGCAATTTGTAGTATTTTTCTACTAATATTTACTACATGACTTTTAAATTTTGCTATTATTAACAGTAGAAATAATTACTTTTCCAATATATCCTCAAATTGATACAATAAATAGTAATTTGTGATAAATCTTTTTTCTCAGTGTAGGTTCAAGAAATATAACAAAAATATTAATTGATTTAACTCCAAGTGGAAAAACGACTCTCACGTAAATTAGAGTGATTCGATTATAGGGTCTCTTGATTACCGGTCAAATGTTCTAACCAATGAAATTTAGGCTTGTTTTTGTCTTGGAAGTTAAACAAACTAAATTGTCGTTGAACTTCGCAAGCTCGCAAACTACGGCCAAATATTTGCTTGCATTGTCAGGATAAAATTGTAAACAAATAAGAATAAAAATACGGCTTTCGTATTTTATTTACTTATTTATTTATTTTTATTCAGTTTACTCATATCAAGTAAATTTGAATTGTACATGGTTATATGCAGTTAAAACCAGCAAAATCTGCCTCGAATTTGAATAGAATCTGACTTTTTAGCTATATACGTTTTATTAAAACTAGGAATAACTATCGGGAAAAAATATTTCCCTTTTTATACCTACTATGTTCTATTATTTGAACGCAAACTTTTATTTCACTTCGATTTGTAAACATAAAAAGAAGAAATTCAATATGGCAATCTATTACAACGAAATTGGAAAAAATAATAATCGACAAACAAAAAGACCGTGGCGATCCATCATTTTAAAGTGGTCCTTTAGTTCGCTAATGTTCTGTATTAAATTTGAGTTCCCAGCGAATTTCCCTGGGTTTACTTTACAGACTGAAAATGAACAAACGCACCGCGTCATTGCAATAACAATTTGTAAAATTCATTACTTTGTGCAGTATTACGCCCGTCGCCGAAATTCCCGGCTTTACGCAAACGCATAGTTCGCATTTAATCCACGATCATAATATCAACGACTCAACTTATTTCAAATAATTCACACTGTACAGCTATACTGTGCATTCGATTGTGCTACGTTATTCGTTCGCAAATGATTTATTCGGACGTATTAATGATATGAACTCTGTTTTAATCGGACGCACTGTTTAAAAAGTGCAAAACAGTGCATCCCACAAAAATATGTTATCTCTGGTACAAAAATTAACAAATGATATCAATTTTATTTTCGAATATTAATTTATTGTTGAATTAATAATCATGATTTTCTACCACAGAATTTATTGGCATAAGTAAATTGGATGTAATTGCAATTTTAATTTTAAGCGATGCTATTACAATGATGTAATCTTTTATTCTTCCCAGTTTTAAAGAAACAATTTTCCTACTCTTAATTGAGCTTTAATTTATTGTTTTCTGCTTTTTTGTTTCAGGTAAGCTATTGGGTTCTTTTCATCAGCAATGGTCTTATTAAGGTAAAGCGAAACAGAAACCATCTAAATGACTTTATTCTTAAAATGAATCGTTGAAACTTTCGCGTATTTCAACATTTATTGGTTAAAAATTGATAAAATAATCGAGTCTTATAATTTTATAAATTATGAAGGTTTATAATTATGAAAATTATGCATTTTTAATTCGCAAAATTTTATTTTTATCTGCAATACATTTTGGTACCGCGAAAACGTCCAAATCATTTGAATTGATACGCAATTAAATGAAATAATAAAATAAAAATTGAACCGCGGATAAAATAATGTCGAAAAGTGTTACTCAGTTTTATTCGCACTTAAAGATTCGCATTTTTGGCAAAAATTAATTCAACCGGTCGCATTTCATTGGAACGTCATCGTCATTATTACAAAGCAGAACACGATAATGCCCACTTTTTTTTTCTTTTTTTTTTTAAAGTTGGCCGAATAAATCTCAAAAGTCGTATAATTCAATTCCCAGTGCGCGCCGTGCCATAAGAATAAAACATCGAAAATAGTAAAAGCAAAACCCCGAAAAAAGGCGGAAAAAAAAGAGAGAGGAAAACGGTAGCCGTGTCGTTTGGCGAAATAAAAAAGCTCGTATATCTCCTCGTCATTAATTCCGCGTTGCATCATTCGACGAAATTTGCGAGGAAAAGCAGCAAATATTAGATCCGAAACAATATCATTTACGTTTGCCAGTGCATTTTTTTGTACACTACACGGCCGTAACTTACGATCGTGTGTGCCCAATGTATCGATCGTAAACGCGCGAAACCGGCACGGAAAGTACTCCCGAAGTTCGGCATTTTTCACTGTATTAGGATTACGCTGTCAAGTGCCCTTTGATATATCTGGTACGGCATTGGGATTACGTCGAACAAGCTGCCGGAAACATAACATTTGATTCCCTTTTGTCGATTTCGGACATACGTTTAGAGCGTCTTAAATGTCAGCGCTGGCTAAAAATCGGCGAAAAAATAATTACGTTAACAAATAGATTTTTATGGCCTCTGTACATCACAGTACATCAAATTTTCGTCAACATAAATATGTGACTCATATGATCAACATAAATAGTCCATACTATAATATTACCCGAAATATTTGGAATATTTTAATAATTAAATAATCTTTATAGCATGGCAATACTACAATTTCTTAGTTATACAACTATTCCTATACATTGTAATATTCGCAGGAGAAATTTTTTGACCACTACTCCTGTAACAGTATGGTGATAATAGTTACTATATTATATTTTTGCCAATATTCACTGCAATTTTAATTGTTTTCAATCATATATGGAAATAAGGATAAGATAGAATTTTTATCCTCGAATTACAACAAGTTATAGTTAAAGTTACCACTTTATTTTCTTGCGGAAGTTTTCATATCAACATTACAAATTTGTCTGTAATTTAAGTTTACTATACCTTCTATAAAATTAAATCTTATTGATATATTGTACTATTTACGTCATATTTGCAACGTGTCATTGTCATTAAAGTATTGTCATTGGAATCTTTCTTCGGTGTCAAATATAAGACGGCCAGCTCGGTTGACAGCGCGACGCATTCTAATCTGCCGATCGATAGCAAATCAACTCGTACGGAAACGAAATTATCGACGAGTCAGTCACGGGTAATGAATAAATGCGGTCGCTATGGATTCTGTATATTTATACTGCGCAATTGACATTCACGATGATTGGCGAGGCTAATTGAAATGTCGATGTCACGTCGCAGAAATGTGCTCGTGATACTCTCTTCAAATTGTGACGATTGGCTCAAGATTGTGATACTTTTCGAACTGGATCGTTCGAGTGATGAAAAGTTCATTTCAATCGAACATTATAACATGATGATAATTAATAGGTTACTAATTTTCGCATCAATGCTCAGTAAAATTGCTTTAATCGAAGGGAACTCGTTAAGGAAAAACAACCCTTTATAAAAAAATTTACATTTAAATTATATACGAAGAAAATTAATATCACTGTGTTTGATGTATTGCAATTAATAGTATAATTTACAGTACGGATATTATAATTAATGCACTTTGGCAATTTCGTTCAATTACACCTTTGCTAATGTTGCGTTCTAAATACGCTTTTGCTTATCTTTTTATCATTGAAACAAATAATTTAATAAGTTTAACGATTAGAATAATAAAATTATTTTACGAGATTCTCCTTTTTAATATATTTTATTCTTGTCGCGATAAATCAATATAAAGTTTTACATTACTTGAGATGGTGATTAAATAAAATATTATATAATCCAGAAATGGAGGAACATTTTAATGAATATGAAAAATTACATATTTGATAAATTACGGCCCGAAAATTATAACCTCGTATATTTCGCTTTTGATCAAAGTGTACTTTAAGTTGCTATTTAGTTGCACTTCGCATACTGCGTTAAATAATTTTCATTAAACAAAAGTGAATCTGAAAATACTGAAAGGGCTGTAATATAATCTAGAATATTTTTCTTCACAAAAATAAACAGTCTTTTAATATTAATTTTTTTATTTACATAACGTTATCTAACAAACGAAAAACATGAAAAATGAAGATGCAAAAAAAGCAAATTAAACGCAATATAATTAACAGATAATCAAAACACTTATTCGAAGTTTCAAAAATAATGCTTTAAAATTCTTCAACCGTAAACTTTGACCCCCTCCGAAAAAAACCCGCCTCTTTACGATCGTAATCGTAATTAAAAATTCCCAAACACAGTTATCGGACTAATTGAAAACGTTTGAATTGCAATTAACATGCACGTAACTGAATTATACCTAAAACATTACAAGACTTTAGACGAGATGAAAAGAAGGAGAGAAAGTGTATAAAAAAAGGGGAGAGAGAAAGAGAGAAACAAGAACGTGGGTACTTTTAAACCGTGATCATAATGCGGCTCATTAAAAATTCGCCATACATAAAAATTCGCCATACATAAAAATTCGAGCCATTAAAATTCCTCTGAAATATCATAATTGCGCACACTTTCCGATGTGTAATTAATTGGGGTAAAAGACGCGGCTCTTCCCCCCCCCCCATAAAGCCCGGCAATTAAAACGCAATGTCGAACAAGTTTCGATGATTTTGCTTCTTGCTGCGGGATCTTACGTCGTAATTAATGCTTCCAAGACGTGGATGACGCGGCGGGGCCAAGCGGGGTATCGTTGCCGAAACGTTCGGCCGCTGATCGATTTAGCATACGGAGTGACCTGGAAAGACTAAAGTACCACTAGATGAAGAAAGGAGGGGCATTATCGTTGGAGATCCCGTAGAAGAGCACTTTGCTGTTAGTGCTGAGAGGGATAATGTCGAGGAATATGAACCAATCTGATTGGGATTTATTTCAATGTAAGACGGGCCGGCACTCTCGTATTTGGCGCTACTGGTACCCGCAATTCATAAAAAAAGTCAACACCTTGAACGGACCCTTTGAATGTGAGTGCAAAACAATTGCGCGATTACAATTTCCATTTTTGATTAGTTTTTCGGTTTATAATAAACTATAGTATTCTCCGTCATGCACTCGGGAAAAAGATGGAATAAACTTTACTATAGATTGTAACAATTCTGACGTAAAACTGTTTATGTGGTATTTAAATAAATTAATAGTCAAAAGGGAGTACAAGATTTATTAAATTTCTTAACATAAGTCTAGTAAAAATTTATTATACATCTACTAATATTTTGATACTTGTATAATTTTATGTCAGTGTTGTTATAAAATATACTGATATTTGTTGTAATATTTTTTTAATTTAGATAGTATTACGAGATGTATTATATACACTGAGAGAAATATATGAGTATATTTTACTAAGTGTTTTCG
>JABFPN010003951.1:0-16435 GCA_022817305.1 Leptoteleia sp. ZL-2020
TGATTTCCAATCAAATGGAAATCTATAAATGTTAATCTCATGCAAATAATTTTTAAAACGTTATAATAATAATTTCTGTCGCAAGACTAGGTCAAGATTATTATAATCTCAACCAATCTACTTATTAGTAGATGACCTGCATGACAGTTTAAAATATCTGCATTATTTATTGATTTCCAATAAAATGGGAAACTACAAATGTTAATTTCATGCCAATATATTTTAAAGCGTTATAATAATAATTTCTGTCGCAAGACTAGGTCAAGATTATTATAATCTCAACCAATCTACTTATTAGTAGATGACCTGCATGACAGTTTGAAATATCTGCATTATTTATTGATTTCCAATAAAATGGGAATCTACAAATGTTAATTTCATGCCAATATATTTTAAAGCGTTATAATAATAATTACTGTCGCAAGACTAGGTCAAGATTATTATAATCTCAACCAATCTACTTAGCAGTAGATGACCTGCATGAGAGTTTAAAATATCTACATTATTTGTTGATTTCCAATAAAATGGGAATCTACAAATGTTAATTTCATGCAAATAATGTTTAAAGCGTTATAATAATAATTACTGTCGCAAGACTAGGTCAAGATTATTATAATCTCAACCAATCTACTTAGCAGTAGATGACCTGCATGACAGTTTAAAATATCTACATTATTTATTGATTTCCAATAAAATGGGAATCTACAAATGTTAATTTCACGCAAATAATGTTTAAAGCGTTATAAGAATAATTACTGTCGCAAGACAACAATTTATTCTTTTCTTATAATATAAAATTTAAGTATTTCTAATTTAATACCTTTTCGTTGTTATGCTTTTCAGCCTATAACAACGAACAATCCAACGATTTAATATAACAACTAAAAAGTCCCACGCAGTCCCAGGAAGTCCTAGAAAGTCCTATGGGAAAGATGAAGTCCCGCGACGACATCCTTCCACAAAGTTTTTTGATTTTTCAAATCAGAAGGAAAAATCAACTTACCGGTTTTGAAAAGAATGTATTACAGATAAATGTGTCACGCTGACCTCGCATAATTACACTGTTGTTGTTTACATGTGTCTCCAGGGTACAACAAATGCTACTTTTTCTGTTCAATTCAATTTCAATTCCTTAAAACACATATCACTTTTACACTTTACACTTTACATAAACACACTTCAATTATGTCAAGACCGCTCAATATTTCTGATCAATAATGTAAATAGATTTCTACACTTGCGCCATCTGTGCATATAGGCGGCAACTACCAGCAACCTCCGTTGCCCTTTAACTTTGTCAAGATAATGGCTGTCACTTTAGTTTTTTACTGTTGTCGTATGTAAAACGCGTTCAAGTCCCACGTCTTTATTATAAGTTAAATAATTAATTTTTTGTGTTGTATTTAATCGTTATTGTTTCAAGTTTGTGCTAAAACTTTTTTTTTCTAAACTGTGGCTTACTTTTTGTGAAAATGTGCTTCATGTCAGAGAGGTACATATTGCGAAACAAAAAAAAAAAATTTTTTCGAATTTCAAAAAAAAAAGTTTTATCACAATTATGCATACTTCCTAATTACTTTCTCAAAATTTCATTAAATTTCATGCCTTTTTATAGGCTTAGGACTTGAATGCGTTTTTCATATGTCACGAGTGGACCAAGCATGCTCTTAAAAGCTAAATTATATATAAACTGCCTAGCATCTAACCATTCCTCCCAAAATTGTCATAATCTTAAAACCTGTCGTGGTAAACGCCACCATACTTTACTCTACTTTGAATCCAAACCATCTAATCATCCCTTTCAAGTCAAAGAACCCAGTATCCTAAACGAGATTTCCAATCCTACGCGCCAAGTCGCTTTTGATCCCCCTTCTCCACATACTCTTCAAACTCATTTCAGTTCTGGACCACGATCGAAACTCCTCTTAGCCACCGCAATTGTAACAGTTTATTCTCCTTTCGAGACCTCTGTCTCAGTGCGAGCCCTACTCTATCCTGGTTCAGAAACATCATTCATTAGCGAGTCATTCGCCCAATCTCTCCGATTACCTCGGAAACGCGTCGACTTAGTGGTTTCCGGTCTTGGAGATACCAAAACTAATAACATATAATATGAAACGTTTTTCGAAATGTCCTCCACCACTAATCCAGAATCCCGCTACTCCATTGACGCCTTCCTATTACATCATATAACTTCCTATTGCCCGCAAAGATTTAATCCATCCAAATTTAACGAACTTCGAAATCTCGCCCTCGCGGACCCTTATCCTGAAAACAACATGCGCATAAAACTTTTAATCGGTGCTGATTGGTGGGGTCAACTCTTGCTTTGCAACGTAATTCAAATACCGAACACAAAAATTACTTCGCAAAATACAAAATTAGGCTGGGTCCTGACGGGACCTCTAGAACAAAATCAACATACCCTACACAACACCGCGCACAATTCACCCTCGACTTAAAAGAGTCGCTCCAGAACTTTTGGAGAATTGAAGAGGTTCCTTCAACCGAAAAGGAATCTTTCGACGAAGACGCTTGCGACCAATTCATCCGAGATACTTACAAACGTGACGAGACTGGTCGATTTTGGGTAAAACTCCCATTCATTTCTGAGGAAGCTAAGTTGACTCCCGGTGAATCTCGAGGGATCGCTTTAGCTTCGCTTCGACACTCCCAAAATCGACTCGCAAAATCACCGGAAGTACGCGATAAATATGATTCGTTCCTCTCTGAATACGAAAAACTCGGGTACATGGCGGAATTGTCACCCGAACTTACAAATCAAACGAATTTAGTGTATTTACGTCACCATGCCGTATTCCGAGAGAAAAACACAACCACTAAAATTCGCGTAGTTTTCAACGCTTCCGCAAAAACAATCAAAACAAACAGTCTCTTAACGACATTTTACAAATCGGCCTAAAATTACAAAACGATTTACAAGGGATATTACTGTCTTTTCGTAAGGACAAATTCGCCCTTACATCGGACATTGAAAAAATGTTTATACAAATTAACTTAGCTCCCGAAGATCGCCGATTTGTAAATATCGTGTGGACGCGTCCTGGCTCGGATAAAATTACGACGTTTTCACTAAATACAAATACATACGGTACAAAATCAGCTCCATTTCTTGCGAATAGAGTTATTCAAGAATTGGTCGCACTACACGGAATAGAATATCCCCTCGCTGGTGATATCCTTCGTAAACAAATTTACGTCGATGACGTCGTCTATAGCGTCCCGTCAAAAGAACAAGCATTGCAAACAAAATCACAATTAACCGCACTCCTAGCTAAGGGAGGTTTTATCCTACATAAATGGGCATCAAATGACCCGACTGTCCTTACTGAGGACCCTACCCAGAACTCCGAAAATGCTTTTCCAGCAGATGAGACCGATACCCACAAAGTCTTGGGTATAGTCTGGTCTCCAACTACCGATACCTTTTCTGATCGAGTCGATAACATCTCATCTCTTAAAGCCACAAAACGAGACATACTCTCGAACATCTCAAAGTTATTCGATCCACATGGGTGGTTCTTGCCCGTGTTAACTCGCGCAAAAATACTAATTCAGACCCTATGGCTTAACAAGATTGACTGGGATGACCCGTTAAACCCCGAGATTGACAAAAAATGGACCCAGTTCTGCTCCGAATTAAAGGACCTAGAAAGCGTCCAGATTCCACGCTGGATCAAATTTGACGCAAAGTCTAACCAGCTGGAATTAACCGGTTCCTGTGACGCCTCAAATCAAGCATATTCCGCGGTCATTTATCTCAAGATAACGAAGCAGGATGGTAGCACAGAGACCAATCTAATCTTCGCAAAATCGAAAGTCGCTCCATTGAAAACACTAACCATCCCACGATTAGAACTATGCGGCTCTCTCTTACTCACCAAAGCAATGACCTATGTGCTCAGTTTGTTTCACCCTTCCCAACCAACCGTATTTTGTTATACCGACTCCCAAATTGTTCTCACCTGGCTTGAGAAAAGGCCAACGCAATGGCGGACATTCGTAGCCAATCGCGTTTCCGTAATTCAAAATCAAGCAAAATGGGCACATGTCAGGAGCAAAAACAACCACGCGGATCTCAATTCACGCGGGATCTCCGTAACAGAACTGCTCCACTCCAAGTTATGTTGGCAGGGACCGGAATCGGAACCAATCTCCTATCTTCCTTGCTCCTTAGACGAGAAGGAAAAAATACAAAAGGAATCTCGTACGTCCAAATCACCCGCTCATGTATTCCATTCTCACAGCATCCCATCTTTCATCTATTCCTACTCCTCATGGTCAAAATTACTTCGCGTCACCGCCTTTCTATTTAAATTCACATCTGCTCTCCGAATTCCGCAACATTTTCGCTCTGAATCCCCTCATTATCTCTCTACTGAACTCCTTAACAAAGCTAAAGTATCCCTGATCCGCTCCGCTCAAGAAGAGTCATTCAAGACCGAACTCCTCTCTCTACTTAATCAGCGTACTCTACTCCCGTCCTTCCGAATCCTCACACTAAACCCCTTTCTTGATCCCCAAAGTTTAGAACGAGTTGGCGGACGTCTCCAATTTTCAAAATTTTCTTGGCAAAAACATCATCTCATAATCCTCCCGCAACATCATATCACTTTATTAATCATTCGAGACATCCATACACGATTATTACACAGCGGACTACAATTAACCCTCCAAATGTTGCGTGATGATTATTGGGTTCTGAAAGGCCGAAACTTTACCAAAACTATCCTAAACAAATGCGTCATTTGCGCTCGAAATCGGGCAAAACTAGAGAAACAACAAATGAGTCCATTACCGGCCCCTCGTTGTCAAGAAAAAGTAGCCTTCAACCACGTAGGCTTAGATTACGCAGGACCAATCTCCCTACATGAGAGATGTGGGCGAGGAAAAAAGGTGTACAAAGGGTACCTCGTTATATTTGTTTGCTTTGTCACCAAGGCCGTTCTCTTAGAAGTAGTGACAGATTGCACTACCGTGGCCTTTCTTGCGGCCCTGCGTCGCTTCATATCTCGACGAGGCCTCCCCGCAGTAATTTACAGCGACAACGCCAAAATTTTCAAAGGCGCCGACGCCGAAATTCTGCAAAAATTCAACGCAGCCCGCCGAGATCCAAATTTGATAAATCCACTAGGCTCCCTGAATATCCGATGGGAATACACTCCTCCATTCTCTCCCCATATCGGTGGATTATGGGAAGCGGTCGTAAAATCAACCAAGTACCATCTCCGACGCGCTATGGGAACCTTCATTCCCACGTTGGATAAAATTATTCACAATCTGCACACGGATCGAGGTCTGTCTGAATTCGAGGCCTTTAGTGAAATTAACAAACGATCCGGTAGATGTACAGGCTCTGACACCGGGGCATTTTTTAACAGGCGCTCCATTAACGTCCCTCCCCGAAACTGTACCTCTCAATCTAAACGAAAACCTCTGCACATGGTGGCAGAGTACGTTTCAAGTTGTGTCCTCCTTTTGGAAACGGTGGCACAATGATGTGATGAGGCTGAAGTTTCAAACGTTTTTCAAAACGAAAAATGTAAACAAAGGCTGACTCGACTACTATAATGCTACTGGAACAATTACTGATTACACTAATGATATAAACGATTAAGACAAATTATGTGAACATTTCAGAAATGTTATAGGCACGTTACGGGGAACATATTGAAAAGTTATAGGAAGTTATACAATATAGACGATTGGGGACCGTGTACGAAATTGACGGGAAGATTTAGAAAGCGTTATAGGGACATTATGGGAAAGAAATTTGCAAAGCATACAAAGACAGTTATTAGCTGTAAGGGCTAACCCGGGGTGCCACTGCCTACCTTGAACACGGCGTTTTCGGTTCGAAAGGGTCAAGGGCAACCTCCCTAAAGGAGACGAACAAAAAAACCCCCGAAAAAAGAACGGAACTCTTTGATTTTGGGACATAAACTTGTAACCCATACGTTGCTTGGCAGTCAGTCGCTGTAAGGGCTCAATCGGGGTGCAAGTGACTAGCTTCAATACGGCGTTTTCAATTCGAAAGAGCCAAGGGCAACCTACTTAAACGTGGCAAAAAAAAGTGAAAAAAAAGAACGGAACCCTTTGATTTTGGGACACAAACTTGTAACCCATATTTTGCCTGTTAGTCAGTCGCTGTAAGGGTTCGAATGGGGTGCAAGTACCTTGCTTGAATATGGCGTTTTCGATTCGAAAGTGTCAAGGGCCACCTCCTCAAACGTGTCGAATTAAGAAAAACGGAAAAAAAGTGCGGAACCCTTCGATTTTGGGACATTAACTTGTAACTCATATAACAACTGGCAGACAGTAGCTGTAAGGGCTCAATCGGTGTGCCACAACCTAGCTTGAGTACGGCGTTTTCGATTCGAAAGCATCAAGGGTCACCTCCTTAAACGTGACAAATAAAAAAAAGTGAAAAAAAAAAGAACGGAACCCTTCGATTTTGGGAAACAAACTTGTAACTCATATAACAATTCGCAGACAGTCGCTCTAATGGCTCAAACGGGGTGCAAGTGACTAGCTTGAATACGGCGTTTTCAATTCGAAAGAGCCAAGGGCAACCTACTTAAACGTGGCAAATAAAAAAAAGTGAAAAAAAAGAACGGAACCCTTCGATTTTGGGACACAAACTTATAACTCATATAACAACTGGCAGACAGTAGCTGTAAGGGCTCAATCGGTGTGCCACAACCTAGCTTGAATACGGCGTTTTCGATTCGAAAGCATCAAGGGCCACCTCCTTAAACGAGGCAAATAAAAAAAAGTGAAAAAATGAACGGAACCCTTCGATTTTGGGACACAATTTTGTAACCCATATAACGCCTAGCAGTCGTTGTAAGGGCTAAAAGAACTAAAGTATCAAATGATTTCAAAATAAAGAATTTAAACTTTATGTTTTTAATGTTTAAATGGATAATGACATATTTACAACAAGAGTAGAAAAAAGCAAATATTATTATTGCTTTCATTACGTGAATTCGATCTGTCGCATCTTATCAAACAATGTTTGTTTATGTTCATTCTTCAGTTGCATTTGAAATTATTGAGTACATTAATTAATGTATTGGGTATTAGTTACAATATATGATTATATTTATTTTTCAAATAAGTTGTAATTAAATTATTAAACATAAAATATTGAAATCATTTAATTGGACTAAGGTATCTAAAATTTTCAAAATAAAAAAATTTAAAATTTCTTTATAGTTTTGATGTTTAAATGGTTATGAATTTTTTATAACTAGAATAGAAAAAAGCAAATATTTTTATTGCTATCATATGTGATTCGCATGTGTGAAACGCACACCAGTTTAACACAGGCGAACGCATATGCGTAATGTGTGTGATTTTTTTAACAGGGAATAAGGGAGGATCCTCCGAAGGAACTTTTCACAGGGTATATAGCAACTCATTTAAGTTTTTACATGAATATTTTTTAACGATGCGATGAAAAATAATGTGAGAACTCATATGAGAAATCATGTGTGATTTCTAATGCGAAATTGGTACGAGAAATCATATGAGTTCTCATAAGAGAACTCATATAAGAACTTACGAATTTCATATGATATCTCGTATGAAAACTCACATGAGTTCTCATATGATCTTTTTTAACAGGGCATTATTAAGAAGTGTACCTACATAAATCTATCAAAATAAATTGTATATGTTATATGGATATTAATTAAATATATTTATTCTTTACATTTTTATGTGTTTATAGTGTACGTTGCTAAATTTTGTAAACAAAGTATCTCTGCTACCAAACTGAACAGAGCAATAGGTAATCATCTATCAGAATTGCGAAATCCTTCTAAGATTAAAAAACAAATAAATTCGAAAGAAAATAATAAAAATAAAACTAATTTGAAGAGAGGAAAGAAAGAAAAAAAAACCAGACAAAGTAAAAAGAAAGCGAATGAAGATTTCAAGTAATCTTAATGTAAACGGATTTACAGACTGAAATGCTTATTAACCTATCTAGTTTTAAAATATTTATTACAGTAATGTGCAGAAATGAAACAAAAGTATAATTTTATTTTTTATAATGTAATATAAATTACAATACAGAAAGAGATATTTATAAAATTAATATTCGATTCCATTGAATGTAATTATTGAAATGAATATTGTGTGTAAACATTTAATATAGTACGAGGGGCATTCGCAAAGTAAAGAACGTTTTTGCTGGCGAGTGATCGCGTACTAAAACCATTGCTGCCGCAGTAATTATTAACATTGGCACTGTTTCGTTTCAATCTGACATTAGTGGCGATTCAATAAGGTCTGTTGTTCCATAGGCTTAAAATTTGCGATATAATTAATGGTCAAGTGTAAGGTTCATATAATATCATTGTGATTTGCTCCTCGTATAATATTATTACGATTTTAACTTTAGATTAAAGTGATTGGAGTTTGCACTAGTTGTTTATTTACTTATATACCCAATTCATTCACAATAACTAGCGTTTCACAATATCGTATATGTGTATAGTTTTGATTATCTTTCAGTATTTTATGACTTTCAAACTTATCAATTTTTTTCAGATTTCCTTAACATTTTACAATATATTAATGCTGTCTCTTTGTTTCCAATTCAAAGATTCATAAACAATGCTAATTAATGATTGACTGAAAAGTATTAGAAATAAATTTCCTATTAGCGAATCATTAATCTGGATATCATTTGAAAACGCTCAGGATTCGGAGAAAAATTAAATAATATACAGAAGCTTTTTAAACGAACATTAAATTTCTTACCTGGATATTGTTTGAAAATTCAACTGGATATTGTATGCAGATGCTTAAAACCATAAGATTTCCAGACGGTTTCCACGTATCATCCAGAATACATCCAGTCAACTTGTTACCCAGACGACATCCAGATAAATTATTTTTCGCGCAGGGTGTGGAAAAAGTTAATCTGAATTTAGCCTGGATCACAAACGTTTCCAGAAGATATCCAGAAGATATCCAGATGCTATCCAGATGATGCTATCCGTCTGCAATCTTTCATAATCCAGAAAATATTGAGATGATTTTGATCCAGGTTAACCCCAGCTAATCTCCAGTTAAATTTTCCGTGCATTAACCAAGCCTCGCCCAGATGCTTTGCTTAATATTTGAGACAGGCGTTGTTCAGGCAAGATTCAGATAGTATCCAGTCGTTTAAACCAGATTTTATTCACACGGTCTGGTAAAAAAATTTCACGGGACGCAATGCACGCTAGATCCAGGTGTTTTCCACACATTTTGCAGGCTTGGATATTATCTGGAAACGAGCAAGATCCAGACAATATATCCAGAAAACATTCATAATATATCCAGTTGCATTATCCAGGTTATTTCCAGTTAATTCCAGTTGATTTTTTCCTCACGGGAAACTTAATGAAAGTTTAAATTTTTTTATTATGAAAACGTTAGAAACTTCAGTCCTTTTAGCCCTTACAACGACTGCCAGGCGTTATATGGGTTACAAGTTTGTGTCCCAAAATCGTAGGGTTCCGTTCTTTTTCTTCACTTTTTTTTTATTCGACACGTTTAAGGAGGTGGCCCTTGACCCTTTCGAATCGAAAACGCCGTATTCAAGCTAGTCACTTGCACCCCGATTGAGCCCTTACAGCGACTGACTGCCAGGCAAAGTATGGGTTACAAGTTTGTGTCCCAAAATCGAAGGGTTCCGTTCTTTTTTTTCACTTTTTTTTTATTCGCCACGTTTAAGGAGGTGGCCCTTGGCCCTTTCGAATTGAAAACGCCGTATTCAAGCTAGGTAGTCGCACCCCGATTGAGACCTTACCGCGATTGACTGCCAGGCAGAGTATGGGTTACAAGTTTGTGGCTCAAAATCGAAGGGTTCCGTTCTTTTTTCCGAGTCAGTCTTTGTTTACATTTTTCGTTTTGAAAAACGTTTGAAACTTCAGCCTCATACAGTTTATTATCAGATATCAGATACAATTTTATTCATCAAATTTTGTTATTTTCTCTAAAACAACAAAATTTGACATTAAAATTCTTATATCATTTCAAGTATTTATGATAAATTGTAAATAAATTATTGTAAAAATGTTATATAAATATGCTGCTTACTCTGAGATTGTTCAATTTTATATGGGGGATTTAATGTCAACTTCACTTGAACAATTAAAACTGTAATATAGAAATAAAATATATTACAGTTTATTATCAAACACTATTTTATTCATCAAATTTTGTTATTTTCTCTAAAACAACAAAATTTGACATCATAAATAGTTATAACATTTCTTGTATAAGTTGACGTTGTAATCTCCAGATATAAAACTAATTTGAACGTATTTATGATAAATTGTAAATTATTGTAGAAATGTGATATAAATATGTTGCTTACTTTGAATTTGTTCAATTTTATATGGGGGATTTAATGTCAACTTCATTTCAATTCTTAAAACTGTAATATATAAATAAAATATATTACAGTTTATTATTAGATATTATTTTATTCATATAATTTTGTTATTTTCTCTAAAACAACAAAATTTGACATTATAAATACTTATAACATTTCAAGTATTTATTATAAATTGTAAAATATTGTAAAAATTTGATATATATATGCTGCTTACTTTGAATTTGTTCAATTTATATGGGGGATTTAATGTCAACTTCACTTGAACAATTAAAACTATAATATAGAAATAAAATATATTACAGTTTATTATCAGATATCAGATACTATTTTATTCATCAAATTTTGTTATTTTCTCTAAAACAACAAAATTTGACATTAAAATTCTTATATCATTTCAAGTATTTATGATAAATTGTAAAATATTTTAAAAATGTTACATAAATATGCTGCTTACTCTGAGATTGTTCAATTTTATATTGGGGATTTAATGTCAACTTCACTTGAACAATTAAAACTGTAATATAGAAATAAAATATATTACAGTTTATTATCCGACACCTTTTTGATTCATCAAATTTTCTTATTTTCTCTAAAACAACAAAATTTGACATTATAAATATTTATAACATTGCTTGTATAAGTTGCAACGCGGCATCCGCGGGAGCCCGACGGACAGGGCCTCCCGAGGCTCGCCGGTCTTCGCCCCGCCCTTTTCTCGGCCAACTCTTCGCTGAGCGCCAGGCCGTTTTGACCAGAAACGGCCAAAGGAGTTTCGCGTGCAGGCGACGGGATAGGGGCAGGGCAATTAAACAAAATAAAATAACACGTTTCATGGTTAAGGAGGAAAAATATCAATCTTTATTTCACCGTCTGCCCTCGTGGCAGAACGCCAAACAAACGCAAAAGGAAAAATACTTTCTGAGATTACAAGCTATTTTGCTCGTGAGTGGGACGAGGATATCGCTGTCGCAGTCCCACTCACGGGCCGAAAAGTTCTCATTCAAAACTCACTCATTCCACGCACACATCCTACATTCAAAACATTACAAAAAAAATAACAACAAACATCCTACGGTCAAGCACACAAGCACACCCCTTACACTCACGCCACACTATCACGCACACCAACATACTCATTCCCTTACGATACGCTGCCGCGGTGCGAGAGAGAGCGACTCTCCGCACTGCGGGGCCCTAAACCCGGTCGCGGACTCCCCGGGGAGCCGGGTCGGCATGCACTAGGTCACTCGCGAGGTGACGACTCGGCCCTTCGTGGCCGCGCAATAAACCCGAGGAAAATCAATGAACAATTAAGAAATAACGGCCTCGGCCGACGTGAGAGAGAGAGAGGAGATCGCGAAAAGTAATAGCTCGCTCTGGCTCGGCCCGGCGGCCGGCCAGGCGGATGTTCAATTACGACTCACCGGTGTTGCCCATCGCCGAGGCGACGGGGAGGCTGCCCGCGGGACCAGCGGGCCTCGTGACGCCCTAGCCGGTCATCCTACCGGCTGAGGGAAAAGGAGAGGAAGTTTGGCGCCTCCGGCCTCGTTGCTCACCTCCTCTGCGTATCTCTTTGGCTGGCTCGTTCGCTCCTTCTTTCCGCTCACTTCCTCTCTTGCTCGCCGGCAACAACCCACCACGACCGACTCGACCAACGAAAAGCAAACTCGAACACAAGGGAGAACAAAAATGAGCGGACACGACCTTGCTCGTGCAGCTACTCCAAACAACAATGGCCGCGCCCGTGACCAAACAAGTGCCTCGCACGCGGTCTCGCGAGAAGTTGCGCGAGTTAGGGGCCGACAGTGGCGGATGGTTGACGAGCGGTGCCCGGCACCATCCGTCACAAAGTTGACGTTGTAATCTCCAGACATAAAACTAATTTGAACATATTTATGATATGTTGTAAATATTGTAAAAATGTAATATAAATATCTTGCTTACTTTGAATATGTTCAATTATATATGAAGAATTTAACGTCAACTTCACTTAAACAATTAAAACCGTTTTATAGACATAAAATATACTACAGCTTATTACCCGATACTATTTTCTTAATTAAATTGTTTTCTTTTCTCAAATACAACAAAATTTACATGTTTTTAAATAGTTATAATATTTCATATGTAAGTTGACTTTGAGTTCTTCAAATATAACTAATTTGGTCGTGTTTATGATATAGTTTATATTGGAAAAATTTTATATATTTAAAATGTGTAAATTTATACTATAAGAATTTCGGGCTTTATATTTGTATCGGCGACAATGCCGATCGAGTTGATTTCGCCGCTTGCGCTTTCGCGGCAGATTTTCGGTTACTTTATTTTAATTTTCGGCTTCCCGATAAGCCTGTATTATTTCGCTTATAATTTGACACTTTATTTTCATTCGCGATATATTCGCTTATCAGCATTATTTGTAATCACCGGCTACGTCATCTTATCATCATATACAATTTCTGTACTATTTTCATTTCTAATTTAGGTCATTCACCTCATCATAATTCCGCGATTTAAATCACATTTAATTTGTATCTCCTACTTTCCCCTCTCCCTACACCACTGTACCCCTAGTTTGCATACGACCTTTTAAAAGGAACGCCGATCGTTACAAATAGTTAGTTAACCAGTAAAACCAGTAACAGTTAATTTTGCGAGTCACAATTAATTTTCATTACGCTTTATCAGTTATTCATTTACGCTTTTTCTACGCAAAGTGCGGTTTTCGTTTTCTTTTGTTTCCTTTTTTCAAAATATTAATAAACGGTTTTGTTAAGTTTATTCGCTGCCTCTTTATTTCTCGACCTTTCCCGTTCCCGGCAAACGCGGTTAGCGGTGACGCTAACATTTAATGGTTCTTTGAGCCGGATCGGGTCTCAGGTCGAATTAGATAATAAAGTGCAATAAAACCTTCGCAATTAATTAAACTCAACGCACGCAATGTCGGACATCAAAGTGTTGTTCCGCGAGTTGTCCAACAACGCAAAATTTATCCGCAACTGTGTCTCGAACTTGAAGAAACGCGGTCGCACAAACTTTTCGGTTCCGCTTCTTCGAGGTCGCCTCGAACTCTTAACCGCAGCCTGGAAGGAGATTAAGCAACAAAACGCGCAATTGGAAGCCAACACCACAGAGGAAGAACAGAAGCAGCTGGAATACTTCCTCGAGGATGAATTCCAAGCCATCAGTGAGGCCTACATGGACGCCGTGGACTATTTCAATGTCGAGCTCAGCTCCTTCGTCGCGTCGACCTCCACTGCAGCATCTCCGCTTGATACTTCCGCCTCGCACCAAGCTGGAAACGTGAGTTCCCACAGGGAAATGAAATTACCCGTACTCGATCTGCCACGCTTCAATGGCGAATACCGCGATTGGCCCCATTTCGCAGATCTATTTTCGTCCGCGATCGCGAGTGACAAGGGATTATGTGGAGCACAAAAACTCCAATATCTAAATGCTTGTCTCTCCCCTAATGCTCGCGCGATGATCTCCTCGTTAAAGATCGAGGACGCGAATTTTGATATAGCTTGGGCAACTCTCGAGGCTCATTTTCGAAATAATCGGGTGATAATTCACGAGCACCTCGGACAGTTATTGGACTTACCGCGACTCGAGGGAAGAAACCTCGAGAAATTACAACAAACGTCCACGAATCTCGCGCTATCTCGCTCCGCTCTCGAAAATCTAGGTTCTCCAGTCAACTACTGGGACCAAATACTGGTTTACCTCATTACTCAAAACTTCGACTCGAAATTACAAAATGATTGGGCAGCCTCGCTAGGCGACTGTCGGGAATACCCCACTTACGCTCAATTAAAATCTTTCATGGACAAAAAGATCGCTACGCTACTCGCACTCTCCGCTTATGAGAAACAGCGCTCCGCCGTCGTGAAAACTCACAACGCCATAACGCATAAGTCCGACTCGGACCAGAAACGCAATTTCCCCACGGGAGGAACAAATCAAAATCGCTACACCCTTTCTAAAAGCAAAAAATTCCGTACCGCAAAATCATGCGCCTATTGTAAACAGGGATACGCACTTTACGCCTGTTTCAAATTCCGCGATTTAGACGTTAATTCCCGAGTAAAATTCGTCCGCGACAAAAATTTGTGCCTCAACTGTTTGAGCGGCATACACCGATCAAACGATTGTGCCAGCAGGTCCACCTGCCGCGAATGTGATAAGCAACACTACACTCTTCTGCATTTCGAACGAAAGCAGATCGCATCGCAAAGCGCCAATTTGGCCGATAAAAGCACACAATTCAACTCCGCAGAAAATGTTGATCGCTCTCCAAACAACACCGAAAATGAGAATTTGCCCTCTCGCGCGACACACTGCTTCAACCTGCTTGTCGAAAAACCGCGATCAATAATTTTGGCCACCGCTTTGGTCAAATTATTCGACAAAAACGGCAACAGCGTAAAAGTACGAGCGCTAATTGACCAAGGTTCTGAAGCTTGCTTCGTATCCGAAAGCGCGGTCGAATTGCTCAACTCCGACGTAGAGAAAACCAACGTCGCCATCTCCGGGGTCGGCGCAGGACCTACCGGACGCACCGCTGGACTCGCTTCCCTCAGCATGGGCGCTCACGACGCGAGCGCGCCGTCAATCTCGTTCAGCGCGTACGTACTCCGTCGCATAAGCGCTTATCAGCCGCCGTCGCCGAAAGTCAATTGTCAGGTCTCCCTGATTCACTTAAACTTGGCGGACCCGCACCTTCATCAAGAAGAAAAGGTTCACCTTCTCCTTGGCGCTGACTTGTACGCGCAATTAATTCAACCGGGTGTAAAACGTTTGTGGCAAAACGGCCCGATCGCGCAAAACACTCTTTTCGGCTGGATAATTTCAGGCCCGCTTGACTCGAATCCACCGCAAACGAACTCGATAAATGTTTGCCACGCAAACATACTCGAACAATTGAATAATTCAATTAAACAATTTTGTGAAACGGAGAATGTTCCTACGAAACGAGTTTTAACTCGCGAGGAAAAAGAATGCGAGGAACACTTTTCGCAACACGTCACACTCGCCGCCGACTGTCGATTCGAAGTAAAACTCCCTGTTAAAGTAAACGCAACGGAAATGCACTTAGGTGCATCGGAAATAAAGGCACGCGCTTCCTTGACGCGACTGGAACGTGATTTCGCCCGCCTGACAAACTTTGCCGAAAGTTATCAACATTTCATAGCGGAATATGAACAAATGGGCCATATGACACGACTCAATTCAATCTCCGCTGCACGCGTTTTAATACCGCTTCGAACTGTATTTCGCGAGGACAGCAAAACGACGAAACTTCGCGTCGATTTCAACGCGTCTTGCTCAACTTCTACGGGTCGTTCGCTTAACGACATATTACTTGCAGGACACAAACTGCAGCAGGACATTACTGCATTAATAACAAACTTTCTTATTCACAACTACGTGTTCGCCGCCAACCTAGAGAAAATGTTTCTCCAAATCTGGGTTCCCCCAGACGAATGCAATTGGCAATGCATTCTTTGGCGCGATTCAATCGCAGACAATATTGCCGCTTTCTCGCTCAATACGACGACTTACTGTCTCGCTTGCACGCCGTACCTCGCGATGCGCGCTATCTTTGAATTGACGCGTCGCGACGGCGCCCGCTTTCCCCTCGCCTCCAAGGTGCTCGCGACCGACACGTACGTCGACGATGCACCAGCTGCACCTCATCAATTAGGCCGATTTATCGAGCTTTTTTCCTGCAAAAACGGGCTCACCCGTGCGGTTATGGTTAAAACGGCTCCTTCCAAATTCAAACGCGCCATCACTCAATTATGCGCTCTCAACTCAAATTGACGGCCCCAGGCGCCCGTTGCTGTTGTCTCCGGAGGAACTGTGGAAGCTGAGATCACCGCCATTGTTAGCGCGAGGCTAACAGTGCGTATGGGGAAAGGGGCGCCGTGGGACTAAGTGGTCAGGGAGTAGACGGGTGAAATAAATGAAGGCGCGATTAAACTTAACGGATTATATTTTCAACAAAACAAA
>JABFPN010003952.1:0-16434 GCA_022817305.1 Leptoteleia sp. ZL-2020
TTATCCCCCCCCCCACCCTCTTATTTTTTATCTCGCGCCGCTGACGATTCGGCGTGTGACGAAACGATTGTACAAGCTGATAAAATATACAAAAGGAACGGCCGCTGCGGCCCATTCAACAAAAATTACTCGCATTAATCTCGCCGGGTGTTTAATTAAACGTCGCGGTTTTATAGCTGCTGTTGTTTTCTTTCTTTTTCTTTTTAATTTACGCAATTCACTGAGTTTGATTGGGTTAGAATTTGTTGTTTTAAACCGTGTCGAATAAGAATTTTGATGCAGTAAAAAGGAAGCGATAATTCAAAGTAATATAACATGTGTTATCGTGTAAATAAAATTAAAATATCAAAAATAACAATTTTAGAAATATCGAAAATAATTTTAGGAATAAAATGATAAGAAAAGAAGGTCCATATACGATGATCCCATATATGTTTTAACAATTTCATATTAGAAAATAAAAAATTCATATATTGACATATATGTTTTTCTCAGTCTATATATGGTCGATATATAGCAATTAATTGATTTCCATATAAGGAAATTATTAAAAGCATACATGGCTAGAATATTATATCAATTATTGACGTATATTGACCATATATGGATTAACGATAAACATATATGTTTCAATTTTACTAAAGTTAGAATATTTTTTTGTTGTTGAAATTTTTAATTAATTGTTACGTATAAACATAACATATAAATGATTATAGACATTTTGCAATTGGAATATTTGTCTTATTTTTCTTGATATTTCATAATGCGTTGTTAATTAACGCGGAACATTAAGTCTAATGAGATATAATAGTTCAGTACTTCGTAGCAGTAAACACTTCGGTTTCACAATTAGAAGACAAAACATTTTTTTTGTTTAAAATAGTATTGAGATACATTTCTAATGAAGCTGTTAACCATAATTTTGAATCAGGAACAAAATACCACTTTTAGTGTATGTCAATATTTTTTTCATAACTAATTAAAAATGTCAGTATCGTATAAAAGAATAAAATTAATGAAATATACTTTTGCAACATACGTTAATATTTTTTTATACAAATATATCACTTTATATTGTTTGTAAGCATAATCTAAACTGTGTAAAATGAAATTTAAATTCAAACCACAACTTATTTTTATCTTTATTTCTTTTCTACTAAACTAACCTGCAATATTACAAAAAAAAGCAATACACGCTTCATTTTACTTTTTTTTTCTATATATGAAAAATCATCCAGACAAATGTTAATTAGTATACAAAATCATATGTTTAGCAAAATGAAAGTTCAGTTGAATTTAATGATCGTTCATTGAGTCGAAACACAAAGAACGCGTTGCAAAACAAACCAATGATAAACAAAAAACAAACCAAATACACACCGCATAATCGAGGAAAAGTGAAGGAACAATAAAAAGAAAACATACCACTGTGCGCGTCCAAGGAATCTTTGGACTTGACGATGTCTCGCGTGAGCTTCTTTTTCGGTTTCATGCACTCCAACAACTTGCTCGAGGTGCAGCCCATTTTTGCGCCAATTTCACGATGAATCCCCCTTGACTCGATCGAGCATCGTTATCCCACCAAACCGTTGACAGTTTCATCGAAGACACAAGCGCGCGCAAATGATAATAAGGTGTCAAAAGTTTTGCACAACTCGGTTACATCATGAACAGGACGTAAGCTCGGGCCCGCGTACATATAAACAGGCGAATTGACGCGATGCGAAATTCAAACCCCGCACGGTGATGGCGTTACCGATGTCTCTGAAAACACACATTTCAATGACCTTAATACGAAAAAGTCAAACTCATCAATACAATTATATTAAATATACAATCCAAGTTGTCGAGCACAATAGTGCCATTTATAATACTATATTAATGCCATTTATAATATAAACTATTAAATAAATATATTTAATATATTAAATTTTGTTTGGCGATGCTGATGATTAGCGACATCCAACGGAAAAAACAAAATAAAATCTTTGCCAAAAATTAGAATTCAGTTAATTAAAATATGTTATCCCTGGTTTCTTAATTTTTAATATACTTTTCTCTCTGTGTACACTAAATGAAATTTTACACGAGTATAGTTTTCAGATAGATTTAAATTGGTCTTATGAATTTCGACTAGAAATAACGAATTAATGTGCACGAAGGTAACTCGAACAGTCGATGCGAACCGACGGAATCGAAAAGTAACATATGACACTTGCCAAAACGAACACACACACATATATATATAAACACTATCAAAGAAGCGCACAGTATTTTTAACTGCGAACAATGTAGCTTTTTGCGGAGCACAAATAATTGTTTATTTCTCTAATTAAATATTAAATTAAACGAAATTAATGGCATTGAAAAAAGTTAGCGCTGATGTGATTTTCATTCGACTTAAATTTTTGCAGTTTTTCTTACAGTATTTATTATTAATATAATAATTATATCATATTAGTATTAGATTAATTATATTGTTATTAGATTATTGGAATGAAATTAACAGTTTTTATCGCGTTAAATTGATCACGAACGTCGAGTTTTTCTATAAGAGTTAAATATAAATTTAATGCTTTAAATATTTATAATGGTGCAATATTAAATTTAAGTATCATTTGAGGGTAATTTATAAATTAATAAACAATTACCGCCAAAGAGTATATAAACAAATATTTTTTATTTTTGTAATATTAATTAAAACAAATAGTTTGGTGATAATCGTAAATAATTAAAAAGCAAATTCCTTAACTTTAATTTATTATTATTTACAACATGAGTTAGTAAACAATAAAAGGGAGATATTTTATAAATTTACATAAAAAGACTCATTTATCTAGTTTATAAATAATTTACATTTTCATCGACAATGTGAACAATGTCGTAAAATTTCAATTTTTTGTATAATTAATATTTATTTATTAGGACATGAATTTGACTGAAAGTTAAATACAAAAAATAATACACCTCCCCTAATTGCGCATAATATGTATATAATATTTTATCAATATTTTTGTTAACAAAATAAAAATATTTTCTAAAGATACAAGTATTTACTATTATATTTTTGTAATATCTTATAATATTATGTAATATTTCAAACAATATACTGTAATATTATTGTACAATTTTTTATAAATATTTTAATATATAAATGGAATATAATTTCCATAAATATTTTTACCATTAGGGAATATTAGAATGTAAATTTAAGAAAAAAAAATACATACTCAGCAATAAGTCAAAAAGTTCAACATTTGACAATCCAAATTAGAAAGAAAAAAAAAGGTTACATTTCTCCCCACTAAATTGCGCGTATATATTTATAAAAAGCAAAAATTGAACTGGCGAAAGAAAGTGAGAGATGAACAACCATTGGCGGTGCGCCGCTTTATCTTATCACGTCGGCCTGACAAAGTGAGGATTTTTTTTTCTCTCGCAGGGAATCATGTGAAAAACTCGAGTGGTTACATGTAACTGGTTATTTTAACAATCAATACTCGTCGAGGAGTTAAATAAATTTATATACCAGCAATATCGCGATACAAAATGGAATTTTGAATCAAAGATTCTTTTTTCTTCCTTTTTTTTTTCTTGAAAATAAATTATTCATAAACCTCAAAGGAAAGAAAAAAGAAGGAAATAATTATAACAATTTGTATTCGAACGAAGTGTGGAATTAACATTTTTCGAAGCTCCGGTATATTGATTAACCTTAAAATCACATACAACCAATAAAATCAGTCGGTACGTGACGGCGGGGTGTTTTCCACGCGCGAGTCAATATTTTCAAAAATGACGAATCCCACCCGTTTATTACGAAAACAATTAGCAATTTACTTTGCACACGCACACGCACGCACACTCGCGACCTCTATTCCCTGCAACAATATTTTCGCACCAAATAATCCCAATTTCGTCAAACAAACAGTCATTTGTAAGGGAACGGTCGTGCGCGCGCGCACGCCATTTGCGAGTCGTATTTTTCCATTCCACACAAAAATTACGATCGATCAAAAATGTGACGAAAAAAAGTTGCCGAGAAAAAAAAATCACACGAGTTAATAGAGTTATAGTAAAAACGATTAAACCCATCAGTTTACAATTCATAACAACTGTCATTTCCTCTTTTTTTTTATTCCCGAGTTACTTATTATTCATAACAACTTGAATTAATAATGCGCCATTTTAAAATACAAATTTATTAAATCCAAATTTAAGGATTATCGCGGTATAATTTATGATAATTAATATGAAAAAGAAAAAAAAGTTAGTTTTTTCAAGTATAACTTCTTATGGTAGGGTAAATTGTACTTGAAGCCAACTTCAGGTGTTAGGTAATGTCGAACGAAATTATCAAACAAACGTTTGACAATTTTTTTTAATATTCAATAATATTAAAAACGATAGAATAACCCCTAGGTAGAGATTTATATACGGCCAATATATATCCAATATATATCCAATATATTCCTCATATATGTCCAAATGCCCTCAATTTCAATATTTCAATTCACGAATAACTTGCAATATACGAATAAAAAGAAACAAACAATTTCGTAAGACAAAAGAATTGACATTGACGAAAATAAATAAACAAAGAAATCTATCCTTTTTGTTCCTCAATGAGTTACTAAATGAGACGACTATATTTCATTGAAATTCGTAAATTCAAATATAAGAGTAAGAAAGGAAAAAAAGATGCGTATAAAAAAAAGCACAACACCGAATAAATAAATAATGAACAGATTGTGCGAAAAGAAAAAGTGAATAGTCGAACAGATGGTTTCCTAATCGGTAAAGAGGGGTACGATAACAATAAAAGAAAAAAAAGTCACGCAAATTGTGCAGCGCCTTCAAATACGTCGCATCATATTCTTATCGTGCGCAGCTGTTTTAACGTGCGCGCGTAAATATTAAGGAAAAATGCGACGCGTTTTGAACAGCGAACGGGCGCCTCTAACCCCCTCCCCGCCCGCCGCCCTACCCCCACCCCACCGCTGGAACCGACGTTTTGCTATCAATCACGTGACCCGCCGACGATTACACAATAAGAAAATGCACGAGAACGAGAGCAACAAGTCGAACATTGTGCAACGATTTATAATACGGAACGGAAAATGGTGACCGAGATAAAAGAGTAAAGAGACGGGTCAAAGAAAAAATGCACGAATGTTCCCCCCTCCCCCTCCCTCTTGCGCAATTACCATTCAGAGTAATTGAGTAATTAAGATTTCATTCGATAATTCGCATTGCACCGAGACTCTGTATTAATTCAGTTCGATTAAAGCAATCGATTAGATCGATCGAAGGTATATATCGAAGACTAAGTACAGTATATTAAAATCATTTTTTTATTGCCTATGAACATAGGTTACATTGCCATTTGACATGTGAAACTACCTTAATATATACGCGCGCAATTCAAATCAAAATTAAAAAAAAACAGCACTTCCCTTAAGTTATCACATTTTAAAATAAAAGGAGTTAAATGATATATTCAATATAGATTTATCAATTGAATTAACTTAAATAAATCGTAGTTTTAATTACTAAAACAATGCAATCAAATTTCATCGAAGACAAGATAAAGAAAAGCTAAGAGTCACGACATCTGTTAGTGCAGTCGAGCACTTTTTTTTAGGGAATCTCCTCCGCCGAAAAGCGCGAGAATTCAATTGACAAAAAGTTTTAAGATATCAAACTGTATATATTTTTATATAATATATCAAACCTTCAATTCGCGAAAATGTCAAATTGTTCGACTTTCAATTCGTCGAAAGTTCTAAATTGGGCGAACCAGTCGATTTGTCGAAAGTGCCGAAATGATGAGAATTTGAATTACATTGAATGCAAATAGAAATAAACTTTGAGGCTTTTCAAAGGAAATTATTTGATGCCTTTTTGAATAAATTATTTATTGCGTTAAAGCTCGATATTTGCCGCTGATAAATATCGTTAACCTACTAACTTCGACTCACTCCACGTGCTCATATATACACGAGCAGACAAATATATCTGTCGTCAATTAATCCCAACGATGAAATTTTTAATGATGAACCGAGCAGGACTTATTTGTTTTCTTAGCGAATAAAAACGTGGAAGAAAAATTTGAGATATAGCGAGGCGCAACATTCAAAGTGCAAAATTGTTATTAAAAGAGAGGGAACTTCTGTGTATTCTTAAAGATTATTTTTACCACGGTATCAGATTGTATTGATCTTGACATATCTATTTGTGAATTTCAATTGACCCCCAGCACGACGATAAGATTCACATAAATATAAATAAACGAATGAAATGAAAATCAGTCAGAATAATAGCACGACTAAAATTACTATCTGTCTTAGAGCGCCATCTAGAATAGGTATTTAGTTGAAAAAAAATAAGATAAGTTTGTAAAAAACAAACAACTATAATATAAGCTTAAAATATTTTTATTTAGAGATAAAGAAATATGAACATAATGTATAATGTTTGTATGTAGTAAGCTAATATAATTAAAATAACACAACTCGTTGATAAATGGCCCTTTTATGACATCAAGAAAATTTTTCAAAGCAACCCTTGAAGTTTCCATTAAGTCACATTATATATATCAAAATCCCCGACTAATAATACCCTGTATTATCTCTAAATGGCAAAAACTATTACTGATCTCGTATTCGTACAATTTAGCAAACTTGTTTCAATTTCATGCCATCCACTTCAGCACTCGCGATCATTATTTTTCTAAAAATGGACAAAAATAGAATTCCTCTGAAGTACAATTTTCCGTTTTCCAAGTTAACTCGATAGGTTCCATAATCAGAAAATTACGCAAAAGCCAGGCTCATATTATACTAAATGGGTTTCCACTTGATGTTAAAATACAACACTAAAGAGTTAACCAAGGTAAAATATTAAAAAGAAAAATAAAGAAGAAACGTATAGAAGCAGGTTCTGCGAAAAAAGAAATCGTCTCGTTTTTCGTAAATAAACTTATTAAAATGTATATACAACAAGGCGAAGTTTTCATTATCCAATAATGAAATACCAAAACCACAACCACAGTCACGATAACAAAACGTGAAGTAAATAACAAAAATAAAACAAATTTTTAGCGACATAAAAATAGAATTTATATACATACATATATATGTATCAAAACTATGACTACTCTAGTAAAAACATACTAATAAACAAAAAAAAAAGAAGTAAAGAATGCAATGCTTCGATAAGTTAGACCGAATTACAAAATTATATCTGAAATTAAGTCACACGTCTTACACCAAATAACAACTTGTTTACACTCGAAATACTTAGATCAATTCGTCACATAAATTAGTAAACAATACGCGACCCCCAATGTTTTCTCTATACCAATTCATCACGTATTCATGTACTCGGTATCATTCAAAAATAAAAAAAAAACAACGTACAAAAATCCTACACGCTCTGCCACCCAAGTCCCGAAAAAGTAACCGAAAAAAGAATTAAAACGAAACTAAAACCGCGAGAGTAACGAGGACCGACGAAACAAGAGAAAGAGAGAGATAGAGTGAAAAAGGGAGGGAAGTGAAATGCGTTCCCAAGTTTGAATTCCATAAATTAAACAAGGACAATTCTTTTTTTTTTTTTATACGAGTGCGTCCTTTTTTAATGTCAAAAATTGTTCGTGCCAAATCAATTGGCTGGAACGTGCCGTTAAATAATATTGGCGAAAAAGGCGACGATAAGAGAGCGCACTTACGTAGGCCGAGTGAGAAGACGAATCGGGCATGGGAAAACGGGTGCGCGGACGTTCGGCGTGACATTGAGGCTGGCGTAACGCGTAAAGCGCGGGCGCCCGTTTCGTTGGCGATCGGCGCGGCGGACGGGCTTCGGTTTTGCGTTACGCGGTGCTCTCGAAATCAACTGACTCGAGTTTATGCACTCCTCTTCTTCTTGAGGGAGCGCGGCACGAACGCGCGCGGCGCGGCCTCGTGTGTGCGCGCCGGCGGGCGCGTACGTGTGCCATCCGTGGGGCCACTTGTGCATATAGACGCGCGTCCTCGAACGTGCGTACACGTAGACGAAATACGTACGTACGGCGGTACGAGCGGTGCATAATGATCGGGCTTTTGATGCGCGGCCGAGGTGGCCGCCGATATACACCGTGTCACCTATTATTTTCATTGTCACAAATTGCCCAATCAGTTTGCTCGGGCTTTCGGAACGCGCTCGTTTTCCACCGGTCCTTTTCGCGCCGCGCTATTTGCCCCCCTCCTTTCTCCCCACGATCAAGTCCCGTGAACAAATGTTCAGGAATATTCGACGGAACAGAATGGAATTGAAATTGAGAGAATTCAACTAGGTTTTGGGAAGGTTTTCGGGAATTGAAAGTATTTCGATTTGAATTGAGTTATTAAATGTGAGGAACGGAATTGAGCCGGAGAAGTTTGAATTTCAGGAGTAATATTTCGAGAATGGAAAACGGCTTCCCAGCTCTGTTAAGAAGGTCTAGTTGGGGTCCTACATAGGAATTTGGCACCGGAAATCGGCTAGTTTCCTAGGCTGGTTCCTAGGTAGTTATAGGATCTTGCGTAGTTTTCTAGCTGGGGTCCTAGGTCGCAATTTAAGATCGAAGATCAACTAGTTTTCGACCTAGGACTCCAGCTAGGAAACTAGACAAAATCCCATAATTACCTAGGAACCTACCTAGGAAACTAGCTGACTTCCGGTGCCAAATTCCTATGTAAGATCCCAGCTAGATTTATTTAACAGGAAGGAATGGGGGGCGTTAAGGGAAGCCAGCAAATTTTTGGTTTTTCCAAGCCTTTTTGCAACTCCACCCCCCCCTCCCCCCCCCCAGATTTCTTACGTCGGGTTGTTCCATTTCCAATTTGCCCCTTACTATATTGAAGAGAGAGAGAAGTTTTGTGAAGTGAGACAATTGGTAGTGTGCGCGGCTGTTTAGTCGTAGGCGAAACGACGATTATTAATTGCGGGTGATTTGAAGAGGTCACGTTGGAGTCAAATTGCTATCAGGTATACGTTTAGGGTTAATTAATAATCGGTGAAAAGCTATTGAGAGTACGTTGTGGGATATATTATTTTATTGTTAGAGCTTTAGAAATGGTTTCGTCAAATATTTAAATGTTAGGTTGAAATTTATTTCCCAAAGAAAACTTTCTAATAATAGATACAATACACGAAAATTTATTTAAAAAGATCTAAGTATGTTTAATGATTGAAAGACGTAGCGTTTGTCTGAAATATTATTCTTATTTTATGACATATTTAAAGAAATGTATTATTAAAGAGGTTATGTCCAGTCTGAATTGCCCATTCAAATGATATTTCACCTTAAATGCGATGAAACGTTGAAAGAATGTTTAAGAGGCGGTTTGAAAATTATTTTTTTAACAATTCAATTGGCTGTGGCTAGGGAATTAAAGTTATTGTAAAAAAAAAGGATGAGAATAGTGTGAGTTTTGGTACCGATTTATAACAATCGATGATAGATTTTGCGAACGTTAGTATTTAATGGAACATTTTAAAGAAAGTTGAATTGGCAAAATAATGCCGAAGGTATTTTTGAACAAATATCATTAAACGTACAATGTAAACTACACGATTATTTCTACACTAAATAGTCTTAGTCAATTAGTTAGCTGCGAAAGATTTGAGTTTGGCATTGACGAATGACGTGTGAAATAAATTGAAGAGATTCAACACAAGTGAAACAATTAAAAATTGAAGTCGTTAAAATATTTCTTATAATACTTTCGTAGTTGGGAAATAACAGGATTTTTATAAAAGGAATTTACTAATTAAAAACAATTATAATGAAGGCAAAATGTTGTAATTATAATAAAGTATGCAAAAGACAATATAGAATATCTATTCCCAAAAATGTTTATAATAAGAATTATGATTAGTAAAAACTATATAATTGTTATAAGAATATTTTACATACAAAAATACTTTATATACAAATCATATATACACCAAGTATAAAATATAAAATAAATATTAAAAATATATACCTCATGCTATATATATGTACATACATACCCCAAATACTATATCAGACTTAGGTGAAATTAAGAGACCCAAAAAAGTAAAAAAAATTAAAAAACTTAAAAACTGCCCCAATTCTTATGGAAATATAAAATAACAAAAAAAAAGGAACACTGTTCACTTTAATCAGGGATAAATAATTTATAGAACAATTAGATAAACCAACAGACTTTACCTTGCCATTTGCAAATGTCCAATTTTCTATATGTGATGCCCCTCCCCTTAAGCCGCACATTTATTAAGTCCCTAGGACCCAAAAATAATCAATAGTGAATATATAAATACAAAATTATTTCTCCAGTCAAAATGCCCTTTAATTTGATACCCCACACGATATCTTCTCATTTTTACCACTTTTTGACAATCCCCCAGACCCAACCTCAAATTCAGCACAAAACCCTATTCTAAGCCCACCAAACGTATGATGCAAATACGAGCTCTAACATATATATAACAAAAAAGCCAACACTCAATTTTTATATATATTGATCTTTCTTATAAAAAACTGCGCAGTATAGAAAAAAATTACTCGCATAATTAATATATTTGAAAATAAACCATTTAATCCGATATCCGCGACTGCAAATTGCCTTCAAATAACTGAAAACGAACGCAAAACAAAAAAGGCGAGAAATATAAACATTGTGTCGCAAAAAGTTGACCTGTAACACGTAACGTTAGAACCGCTCCGAGTACTTTGTACGACCACGAAGATAACATTATTCAAACGGTCGTTTCATGTATGTGTGCGTGTGTATTAAGTTTTAAATTACCATAAGGTGAGCACATAAATTCGTGGTTTATCAATCGAAGATGTGAAAAGAATTGAAATCCCGTTGAAAAAGTTGTTTGTCTTATTCGACTTGAGCGTTACAATGTAAATAGTTGAAGATAGGTTGGTGCAAAGTGCGAGTTTGTATTGAACAATTTTTAACATCGTTTCAGTTAACGTTTGTCATTGCGAGGAAAAACGGCTTTTAACATTGACTTCCTCAAAGGACTGAGGCCGCGCAATGAAGGTTTCATTAAATCAAACATTTACAGTGATTATAATAATAATAATAATAATGGCGACGAATTAACGCGAAAAATGACTATCAAAAATGTGGATAAAAAAAGAAAAAGAAATATGAACGGAGAGAGTTAAGAAAACTGCAAATTAACGATAAATCATTTGCAACGTAGATAAGGTTTGTAAAATATTAGGCAGCTTTGTAGGTTTGTCAAATCAATTGCGCATTAAAAAAAAAAAATTCAGCTTCAGGCGCATTACAAGACCGCGTTAAAAATAATGCTAAACTATTTAGAACGCCTAATTAAAGAATCGCAAAAGATTAAACTGAGAAACTAATTATATTATACAATGCAATACTTACTGGTGAATTGTCAGGTTTATCATCCCATATAAAAATCTTTATATATGTGTGTGATTTGCACCGCATAAATGTCCCATATATGTGACGTACGTAATGCAATGTAAAAATCAACATATATGGGATATATATGGGATATAATTGTGGTATATATGTGGCATATATTTACGACAAATATGGAATATATATACCACATATATATTACCATATATATCGCATATATAAACTTTTGCCTAATTAAACCATACCAGTACTATCCCCCTCCCCCTTCAATTTAATTACTAAATATAAAAACAACTTACATGAATAATCAATTAGCTTTTAATTTGTTAATCAATTAACATTTAATCTTTGAAGCCCACTAAAAACAAACCTTACAAAAATACAGAAGATTGGAAAATAATCGTGAAGTTGTTTGCAAGAGAATTCCACGATACACAAAAATAGGGTAGAAAGTGACTGACTGACGAAAATATTGCTCAACGTAAATACGCGTTTACGCGGGACTATTAAAGAGGGCGTGTGGAAAAATGATATTTTTAATTTAAATAAGTATTGAAATAGTCAAAGTTTATGTAGACAAATGAGTGGACGTATAAATAACCCGCTGGCGGTGTCCCTAAAAATAAAATATACGACGCGGGTAATGCAACGGCAAGTTGACAAGTTATGAGTGGCGAACTGAGGCGGTGAATTTTAATGAACTACATAAAATTGTTTTCTTAATGGCAACAAATCATTCGGACCGAGTTAGTTGGAAGCAACTTGTTAGGGGGAAGTATAAATGTAAATGTAAAAACATTATTAATTAATATTATATTGTACATTTTACCATTTAATGTCATAATTAAAGTATGTTATTTTACACATTTAATGTCATAAATAGAGAAGCAAGTTAATGTGAAATTATATATTATAATACAAGTATGTATAATATAAAAAAAAAACTATTGCCTAGGATGTTTAAAATTATTTAACAATAAAATATAAAATTAATCATAGTATAAAGTTTAGATTAATATGAATGTTTAAACAGGTGGTGAAAAATGTAATTATGAAAAAAAGTATTTAACTGTGGGTGGTGCGAATGGAATAAGGTGACGATATGAAAAGAAGACAAGTTGACAGGTTATTAGTACTGCTAAATAAATGATAAAACAAAAGGAACAAATATATGCGCTTTGTCCTAAATGTGTCTTTCATATTGAAGAAAAGTATGCCTTCATAAATAAGTTTCAAAATATATGCATTGCAATTACGTTAAAAAAGAAGAAAGTGGCGATGAATTATTATTAATTACAATTGATGGTAATAATATGTATGTGTAAAAAATAATTAGTACCTTAGTTTATTTTTAGATCATAATTGAAATTTAAATAAAATGGTTATATTAGTTATTAAATAAAATATAGTAAATAATTTGTATATAATTTTGTATATACTTTCTGTATATAACTATATACACCCTGTTATTACATATCAACCATACATAGCCATATTTGGTCCCTATATGGGCCATATATCTTTCATTTTTACTAGGAATACTTTGTATATAACTTTAATCTTGTACAATTTATTAAAAACAATTGGTACCACTTTAAACAACTTATATTTTTTGACCCTACACAAAAACGAACCCTACGAAAAAACAATTTTAAAATTTATTAAATTGTTAATTAGAATTTAAAATTAGTGCTAGGATATCATGTTCGTGAAATCTACTTTAGAACATGTTAAAAGCAATTATCATTATAGCTGATAAAAAAATGTTATTTTATGTGTACAACATTGAATATATTTAAGATTAAATTTACAATTGAAAAATGATAAATCTTTTTTATTGTTAGTTATATACGTATACTTTTGCCTATTAAATAATTAACATATCGTATTTCAATGAATAAAATTTGTTGCTTGGCAAGCTTTTGTAGCAACTCCTGTTACATTCGAATCCGATATATTATAATTATTTACCGCGCGCGGGACAACAAAGTGGCGATACTGATAAAATATTAATACGGGACACAGAATTTAAATGTTTTATTAATTATTATGCTCGGCGATAAATAATATGTGGATCGCAAATAGAATTATGTAAACTTGTTTCAAAAGTCAATCTGAAATAATTAGGTTTCATAGTAAAACAGCGATTAGATAATGTAAAGGTCATAATTGCGGCGAAGATATAAATTGTCAACTATTTATGAATTGATATGTATTTAAGAGGTTGCAATTATTTGAAATTGGTGGGTGCGTACTATTCATGCGATATACTTTACATTGCACAATTGCATTATCGAGTTTTGTAGTCAGACTTGGATGAAATTTAAGGGAAGCAAAAAAGTAGAAATATTAAAAAAATCCCAACGAAAAAACTTGATGCAAAAAAAACTCCCTTACCTGGCCCAAATTCTTATGAAAGTTCAAAGTATTTAAAAAAAATTAGGTGAAAACGAGAAATAGAAATTAATCAATAAAACAGTACAATAAAAAAAAGGAATGTAATTTTTATTCTAAAGATATTTTACAATTAGAGTTATAGTGAATATTATAGCACGTAAAATTAAATCATTATAGGTATAAAAAACATAATCCCGAGGACCCAAAAATCATCAATACTATTGGTAAATTATTACTCCCATTGAAATTCTGTTTGATTTGACACCCCACATTCTGTATGTTTATATTTTCAAATTTTTACCCTCCCTTTGATTCAGCCTTACCTTTGGAAAGGTCAAAAATATTAATCGAAAAGATTAAAGATGCTTGTTTAAGATTAGGAAGGAATTAAGTAAACTGCTAAGTATTGATTTAAAATAGTACGCAGCAAGATTTATAAATTCTATATTAATTTAAAAATAGGACAGATAAAAGAAGCGCCACACGTGGGCATAAAAATAGACATATAAACACACCAAATGATCATGGGTGTAATTAATTAATGTTAGAGGTTTGCGTAAAAAAACTTGATTTAAAAAACATATTTATAGGCAAGGTGCTATTAATAATAGTTTTTTTTAGTTGACTATTTATGCATAAAAATAGTATCAATCGTAAAGTAATGGAGTGACCTGACATAAAAAAAATGTCTGTAAATATTATATCTATTTTATTATGTACGATTTAGTTTATTATAACATGATGCTATGGATAATGACAAATTGATCGTGACATAATGCGTTTGCACATCGATCTGCCAACTTATTAATAACAGTCAAATTATAGACATTCAAATAATGCAAATATTAGAAGCATAAGAAAACTGCGAGTGACTCGAAAACCTTGCCGGCCCATCTTTTATATTGACCCTAAAAGCATTTATATCTTTAATGAGAACTTCAAATTAATCAATAGATATTAATTAAAATAGAAGGTATCAGTATTTCCCATTGCTTTCATGTGTCATGTAATAATTAATATTTATATGGACAAATGTGTTCTAATGAACACATAAAAGTTTGAATGAAGTTTAAACTTATACATGATTAAAAAATGAAAATATGAAATGATGAGGTAAAATACGACTTGGAAATCATTTTAAAATATTTATCGGCTATGAATTATAAAATATATGATTTATAACTGGGAGATGCAATATAATTTTTTACTAATATTAATATACGGAAATATGAATAATTGAAAACAGTCGACGTGAAATTCGATACAGCAATTTGCATTTTTTTTCCTCCTTTAACTACGTAATAGAGTGGGCAAAATACATTGTAATTTTCCATAATTTATCATACCACAAGTGCAGATGATTCATGAAACAATTAAACAAGTTAATTGTAGATTATGAAATTTGACGATGAGATTTTATTTGCAAATCATGTAAATATGTATACATGCTGTATAATTTCTCCATTTTTCATGGTAAACAAATGATTACTTTTGTATACAGTCAACTATTTATCTTACAATCGAAACATTAATCACTCCCAACATTCCTAAACCTTTTTTTTTGCCAAAGAAAATCACAGTGAAAATTGCCAGTGGCTAATCATACGAGTCAACAAGGTATTCGTTAATTTTAAATTTTAATTTTCTTTGCTATAATATTGCTAGAAAATAGATGTCATGTTATATATGACATTGAATCGTTGTCTGGGGAATTTCATTATATTAATATCAAATATAGTAAATTAATAATTCAATTCATAATTAATAATAAATCATAATAAGGAGAAAAAGATTCCTAATATCTTTAAATCACGAATAAACATCTTCAGTTGCAATAAGATAAATTAGCTTATGAATTTAAGGCATTGCGCAATTATAAAGAATGAACGTTTAATTGTAGGAAGTTGATAAGAATAGTAGAACTGTGGGGAGAACAATAAGAAGTTTGATATATACATTGTACCCTGTGTACTAGTCAAAGTCCTGAATGTACTTATTTTCAAATTGTCATATTTAAAGGAGAGAAAGAGAGAGTTAAACTTACTTATTTAAGTTGATGGTTACAGTTATATTTCCATCCTTAAAATTATCCCCCTAAAAATGATAAAATATGTTGAATTACTCTGAATCAAAAACTGAGAAATAAATGAATAGTGATGGTAAAATAAAAGTATTAAGTGATACAGATGTAGGTGCAAAATTAAAGTAGCGATTTATATAGTTTATGTTATTAAATTATATCGTGAGCGAATAAAACATGGCACAAAATTATTCTATGAAGCTAACGAAACAAACAAAACTAGTGATTTGTGCAGTTTATGTTATTAAGTTATATCGCGAGCGAATAAAACAAATACACAACTTACCCCTTAGATCGACGTAAAAAGTTAAGAACAAAAAGGCGCCCGTAATGTTTATAGTTAACAAAATAAATACACGTTTTACAGTATTAAAAAGAAAGTGAAATTAATCTATTTACTTTTTATGCAGATTCATGTACACTCGACGCTCCCAGTTTCAGCGAGCTCGAGACCGGAAGTGCTCCCAGTTTCAGCGGGGCGCAATTGCGCACGTGTTTAGCGCATGTATATTTTCATTGGTTATTTCTATTCGGTTG
>JABFPN010003953.1:0-16433 GCA_022817305.1 Leptoteleia sp. ZL-2020
GTTTCACAATGTGACTTTGGGGACAGTCCTCAAAACTACCAAATGTCCTCAAAACTGCCAGTAAACAAGTCAATAAAATGGCGATTTGGTCTCAAAACTGCCATTTGAATAATATATATATATATGTTATTATTAAGTATATCACTATCATATTTCTTTCTGACATTAATATTTTTTTCATATGAAAATTAATTTCTTTTCATACTAAATGTACAATTATACTCAAGTTAACTTACGTTGTAAAACTTGAGTATGAAAATCTGTCTTATTTTATAGTATAAAAATATTTGCTTAATTATAATTTAATAATTTCTATTTTTTTTTTGTACCAAGCTTCGTTAAATTATATTTTAATTTAATATTATTAGTTATAACCGTGTAAAAAATAACCGTGTAAAGGATAATAAAATCAGTATTTGCTCCGAGATAAGCAAGAATTTAAAATTTACTACCTACAAAGACTTTGTGGAAGAAAAGATTGATCAATGTGTTCGATTACTTGATCCTTCAGATGAAATACTTGTACAGCATTCAGATTCTCCAATAAATCTTACAAATAACAAAGAAATCTTATCTAAATCAATCAAAAGTAATCATTCGTTCTATACAGAGTAAAATTACTTAAAAACATTTTTTTATTAACATTTTCTTCCCATGTATGATTAAGTCATCTTTTTTTATATTTATAATTTAACTGTACTTTGTCATAGCAGATGATCCAGCAGGACTGGTCATCGGAGAGGCCAACGAAGAAGACAACAAGGCTGGCAACGCACCCTCCCCAACCAAAGACAAAAAAGCCAACGTAAAATCTAAATCGGATAATACTAGTCAAGGATCAAAATCGACTACAAAATCGAAAAATAAACTGGGGAGCAAGAACCATTCGGAAGGTCAACAATGGAATAAAAAAGAACGTAAATTGAAAACAAGCCCACCGGAGATAAAGGATAAATTCACATTAATCGTGAGTAAACAGATGAAGAAATTTGTGTACGACATCGGCAATTTCTATCCAGGATTCGGTCGAGCGCACAGATACTGCGTAGATCAAAATAATAGAGTGCCCCCGAAGATGGGTTGGAGATGGAACCTGAGCGAACAAGTGGGCGGATTGAAGCAGCGCAACGCCTGGCGACCCGGCGCTATCAGCAGACTTCTTCGCAACGTTATGCGCGAGGCAAAATCGGGCTTCCTAAAGATGAATGTTAAAAGGCTAAAATCCGCGCCATTCCGGCCAAAGAAGTACGGGATAATGCTCAAAACGAGGAGCCTAACCTCGATGAGGAAGGTGGTACCAATAGAGGAAGAACCGGAAGTGGAGCCTCCACCGACTCTGCGTGTGATCAGGAAAGATGGCAAATATTATATAACTGTGTATCCGGTCGCGAAGGAAACGAAAGTACCCCGATTGCAACCAACTCCGAAACCCATGCAGTTCGTTATCGAAAAAGACAAGGATGACGTATCGTCGACCGCATCGGACCTCGAAATTGAATATTCGGTGCCAGCCTTAATCAATAGGCCCCGAAAGAAACCGAATGTCGTACATGTGAATACGCAGGTCAAGCAAGCCGAAATATTGAGTGCATTCAAGACGACCATCACTTGAACAATGATTAGAATTTTTATTTTAATTCAATCGTCCAAGTAGCAGTAAGACTTTCGAATAGTTTTTAAAAATCTACTTTCCACGATTGCTGTTTTGTTAGTGTGATTTTGTTGCATTATTAAAATGCACGTTTGGTTAATGAGTTTTGATTCATTTTCTTACCACTGGAATCACTGACATTTGTCGCAATTCATCCCAGAGATGGATATGTTTGTTTCTTTTTCAAAAATTTATTTAATTTGTATATACAAACATGCTTATACAAATAAATATAATAATTAATAGCAAACTAATTTATTATATTAAGATGCAATTTTTCAGGTTGAATTCAATAAATATGAATTGAGAATTGTTTTACAAGGATAAAAATGAATATTAATGCTTTATCGAAATTAAACAATATAATATTAGTCTAATTTTGAAGAAAAATATCCGAAATAGTAGTTATAATTTTCACTATTATTGGTACTATAGTTATTTATTATGTGTAGTTATTAAACTTGTGCACTAGTTATACTGTGTTTACAGTTACTTTCTATTTAATCTTGAAAATGAACATTAAATGTTTTAAAACATAGTTAAATCAGATTTATAAATATTTTCTTTATATTGGATAAAAGTTTACGATAAGTATTTCATAACCATTATACGCTCTTAGAAGCTTATAACTGTCAGGGGTGTGTACTCCTGCAAAAGCAGCAACAATCGATAATCGTGGGCTCGTTTCCATCGACACGCGTCAACATCAAACAAGTTTAACTTTCATAAGTTGAAATTTCTATAGTTTACCTTCACTGCATCGATAACATTTATTTCAAAATATTTAACTTGTCTGAATAAAATTTCGCAAATATTTACATTAATAAAATGTTTTAAGTGATACGGAATTATTGATGAACACTAAATTGTCAGCAAAATTGAAATCTTCACTCAAATAGCAAGTAAAACAGACTTTTATTTACCTTCCTTGTACCTTGCTAACCACCCAAATTCCTATCCTTTTTACCCTACGCGTTGCACATTAATGTTACGCTATATCTAACCTAACTTGACACGTATCCTTTTTTAATTTAAAACATTGGAAACCCACGTGTCACACGACCTTGACTTAATTTATAACCAAGATTATAATCACTTACGACACGCACGTAATATTCTAAATAACTCGTCAATCCATTTAATAACTATGCGGTATTACGTGGAATGACGCATTTTTTCAAATCTTGCGACAGTATTCGAGGGAAACGCAATGGCTAACAAAGCTCAAGAGAAGAGAAATGCGGATATGCGCGAGAGGATGTTGAACGTGAGCGAAATCCAAGTAAATCCTCTACCGAACGATTCACCGTGGGTGAAACCCGTCAGACTAACCTATGTCCAGGATGGACGGCAAAAGCTGTGGGACACCATGAGATCGCACGACAGCGTGTGTATCATTGTGTACAATAGGAGCAGAAACAAACTGGTATTCGTAAAGCAATTCAGACCGGCGTCTTACTACATTAATTTGCCGCAAAAACATGGTCCAGTCGACATACAGAACTACCCGCCGAGCCTAGGATTGTCCCTTGAACTTTGTGCAGGCATCGTCGACAAGGACAAGCCACTGGTGGAAATTGCCAGAGACGAACTAAGAGAGGAGTGCGGATACGAAGCAACTGCTGAGCAATTTACTAAGATTGTTACTTACAGGCGTGTATTTTAATTCATTGATTGATTTGTGTGGTGACTTGATGCGGTTTGAGGGATTCAATTGTTGATATTCAGAAAGTGTTTAATAGGACCTAAAAATTGGAAAAGTAAAGAAATTAAATTACAAACATTAATATAACGTAACGTAATAAATATATTGTTTATAACTAAAAGTATAATAAAAATTAAATTTTTAATTAACGAATTACCAACATGGAATGTATAGACATGGAATAAATACTGCTTAACTTTGAAATAAATTTGAATATTTTACGATAATTATCAATTAAAAGAAAATACTGATGTTCCGTACAATAATGTATAAATAAAAACTTATAATTTGATATTAATGTTTCTAGTATTGCATTTTATATGATTAATTTAACTAAATAATTTTTTACTGATATTACAATCTTCAGAGAATTTTATGAATCCTACAAGCTGAACATTTCGTTCGAATCATACTTTTTTACACTTCATCATATACGTTTTGGTATATTTTTATATTTTACAAAATTAAAGACTAAATAGATGCTTCAAATAAATAATTAAATAGAACAATTGATAAAAAAGTATAAAAACTTTATTACATTAACAACAATGTAAAATTAATTTGAAAATTTATTATTCTTATATTCAGTAGGGAAAAGTACACTTACCTTGTAGAAAAATTAATCATTTTAGATATAAAGCTGTACATATTGTCTTACAACGTGATCAGATTATAAATTTGTATTTAACATTTAACTCAATTAATTAAAAATTTAACATTCGTTACAGACACGTTATTTAGAACATGTATTATTCATGTTGCAGATTTATCTCAGATGCAGTAGCATTGCAAACTCTGTTTTATGTTGAAGTCACAGATAATATGTTAATTCATTCTGGTAAGTTACATTTATGAAAATCTTATAATCATACAAACCATTTATTACCGAGAAACAGTTCACTGAACAGCTGAGATAAGTTCATTTAACAGTGACCAGATCATTCTGAAATAATAATGAATTATATTAATTTAGATATTCATTTTATAAATATTAATATAGTTTTCATTTAAAAGTGACATATTCACTCCAAGTTATTTTTATTTATATTTTTAGGTGGTGGATCGGATTCCGAAGGTGAATTAATTGAAGTAGTAGAAATGGACGTCGAAGACGTTAAAAATTATATTAATTCTGGAGAAGTTCATAGTCCTCCCTCGTTTCTGTACGGAGTTAATTGGTTTCTTATGAATAAACATACGTAAATTTTTTCACAGTACAAATTGTTACTATAAATACTTAATTTCTTAATAGTAAATAAAATAAGTTTATTAATATGTAAAACAATTTTATTTACATCATGAGATATATGTGCACAACGTGAAAAGTAAAACTCTCAGTAACTGGAACACAATCAAATTTGATTACCAGTCTACTAATTCAGTCTAATAAAATATGTAAAATATCTACTAAATTATTTTACTTATTTATTTTACAAATACTTGATAAATGTTACTATTTATTTTAAGTACGATGGTACTTGATATAATTTTAAATATAAAATTCGATATATGTGCAAGTATCAAAATATAACTTTTATTAATGTTCAATATTTACTAATGGTATCTTGTCATTAAATCAATGTTACAGACATCAATTCAAAAACTATTAATGTTTATTACTTCCTAGTTGTTTTTCAGTTACTGAGAGACATAAATTTTAATAAGAAACAATACGGTCAATCAATTATCCGTCTCATCTTTAACAAATTGAGTGCTAACCCAAGCAAGGCCCCATTTTAAGTTAGTCAATACAAATTTTAAAGCCTTCGTCCATTGCTCTTCGGAGTTGAATTGTATTCTGAAACATCAGTTTCATAATTATAAAAGCAAACTAATTTGTTAATTTAGTCTTTTCACATTACATGTAATGTATACGAACTTTATGGAATAAGAATTTCCTGTAGATGAATCTTCTATTTTCCCCCTGTCCATTCGATATGGCAGACAAAATCCACTATCACCTTTTTCAACTTCTTCTTTGAATTGTTGCAAACAATCGAGAAAAGCAACCATAGCAGCGTCAAATTTTGTATCCCATAAAAATTTAAAACCACCACTACCATACAAAGGCAATTCTCTGTGTTGATCCAATATTTCTATGTAACTGTGATTACCAAAAGGTACTAGACGATAACGTTGAAAAGTCAGATTCAATTTTCTCGCCAAAGCTGTGAGCAACAGTGTCGTTTGTCCCCACGCAGCATTGATTTCGCTCCAGTCAACTGGAGCACTGGGTAATCTTCCGAGGCGAAATGAATTTATCGTTCCGAAATGGCCCGAGTGCCAAATATGGAATGTAGCATTAAAAACATTCGTGTTGTTTAACCTTTCCAGTTGAGTTGCTGCGTAGGCAGATTGATACTCTAAGCTGTCAAAGAACATTTCAAATTTAATCATCTGAATTTGAAATATAAATTCTATAATTATGAAAATTAAATTGGTGCTACATGACAAACAATTCTTTTTATTATATGCACATTTTGTAGTTAATTAATGTAAACAAACTAAGTAATGTAACTCAATACAAAGAAATAAAACATTTTACTAACAATAAAAAAATTAAAAATAAATGCATGCAAAGCTTGCTTAAAAGAGCTGCAAAATTGAACTAATCAATTTCAATGTTAACATAAAATTATACTACATCTAATAAAAGTAGAATTATAAAAAAAATATAAAATATTACTAATTTTATAATTCTTATTCAAATAAATCTATTTGCAAACTTAATTCATGAAATGCTTAATTAGATTAAATTTTAAATAGAAATTCTTAATTTTTACTCTAATAATAATTTAATAAAATAAAGATTTATTTCATATTTTGTTACAAAACAAAATTAAAGTGTGCTAAATATTTTGTGCTGTGTCGCTTAAGATGAAACATTTTTAAATCATTGTATTTCAAAATTTGATACCTTCTACACTCATCTTCCGCTGAAATGAGTTCTCTCCTGTGTCTTGAATATTCTTTCCAATATCTTTCCTCTTCTTGTTGTAGTCTTTCTTTTTCTCTCTCTTCTTGTGCAATTGCTATTTTCGTCGCTTCTTCTTCTTTCCTTAATGCTTCCAGCTCCATGATCATTCGTTCTTCTTCTGCCTTGGCATCTTGTAATTCTTTAGTTAAATTTTCCATTTCAAAATCTTCATTTCCTTGACGTTGCTCCTCTGCTTCTAATTTTTTTAGATATTCATTATAATCTGACCACTCACTTTCAGTTAATCTTAACTGCTGATCCATGAGCATTAATAAACTGTCTGTACACTCATCACATAAAGGATGATCCGCAGAAGTACTGCTACTTAGAATATCAAATAGCTTAGCTTTTACCTAAAACATTTACAGTGTCTTGTAACGAATGAAAATGTTTATTAAAAAATATCTTACTTCATAATTTTAATACATGTTTTTCTAGCATATATTTAAATAAGTTAAAAAATACAAGTTATAAAACTATACATTTTACTAGAGTATTATTTCTTTGCGCAACTTTTATGCTGTAAAATAGGTAAAAAGGAATAAAGAAGGTTATTATAAAAGAATTTAATTTTATTTAATTGAAAATTAATATAACTAATAAAGAATATTCAAGATTAATATTTAATTTTTAATATTTATAGTTTTTATTTCTTTAATACTTTACTATGTACTTGAATTTAAAATATTTACATTTACAATTAGGTTTACAAAAAAAAAAAAAAAATTAATCGATAATAATAAATTACTAAAATTTAACTTTTAGTTTATCAAAATTATAAAATTATTATCATTACCCTTAGGTGATAACTTAAACTTTCTGATTCACCAGAATCTCCAACAAGCATAAAACCATATGTGCCATTTGCAGATTCACTTAATCTAAACGGTGTAGATAATTGTTCAACACTGCTGCCATGGGGTTCAATTTCACTCGCCACTTGTTGTTGTATAGGAACTGCAATGTAAAACGAAATAATTATTTTATTTGCTGTTCAACAATGCAGTTTGATGAATAACCTTGGTTATTATTATTATAGATTACAACATCTATAACGAGTCCGTATCATAAATACAGTAACAATAAAAATATAGAATATAAGAAATAATCCAAAATTTATATTAAAAAAAATTAAAACAATGGTTTCCTCACACTGCAATTTACTTAAGAAGAATTACCTACGTGAAAGTTCAGCTAATGTGTGTTCTCCTAGATTATTAAAACTTGGATCCAGCCTGAGCGGCTGCAGACATCTTTGACACGCAAAATTCACATTAGTTTTCGCGTCTACCATTGTTTCGATCAATTAAAAACACTATATTACAATAATATGTCAGATCAAGAATGACTCGGATAAAAACTGTATTTATAAACACAAGTTCGACGCTTCAATGTTTGGAATTGCTTCCTCCGGATACGGATCAGCTGACTGCTTTTAGTACGCCGTTTATTTCAAAGAGGCGCTGCGAGTTGAAAGTAGTCGGTCGATTTGCTTAAATTTTCCCGCGAAAAAATTCAATTCACCAAGAGTTATAATACGATCGTGTTTCTAACATTATTATTTTCATTTTTTGCATACTTTATATATTACGGTGTAGGATTTACACTAATAAATATTAAAAAAAATTATGTAAAGTATAAAGAGACAAATTTTTTGTCCTTTGCTAAACTAAAAGGAGTGTAAAGGACATAAATACTATTTTATACTCATTAAATGTTTTATGAAATTTTTACTCGATAGTTCAAGGTTTGTCAAAAGAAAGCGGTAAAAGTTGCGTTGACTTAAGTTTTATTAAAATATAAGTATTTTTATCGTGGAAAAAAAGAAATAAATGCCTGTAACAACCTTATTTAAGTAAAATTCTGCAAAAACACTCCCAAAAATGTGAAAATGTTAATTTATAACAATCTTCATAGAAATATTTTAACCGGAGGAATCCGTAAGAACAAAAAATTTCTGAAATAAGGGAATTTTAAAGTAATATGTGTAAATCGCTTTATACTAAACAAATAAATAGTTGTTTAACGTAATTTTAATTAAGTAATTTAATCACCTGGCAAAAATAAAGGTCGGAAATAAATTTCTATAAATGCATATATAAAAAATCCAAATTTCATCTAATTAGTTGAATAAAATTTTTTAAAATAAATAGCATATGAATTCATAATGTACTTCTAACATTCCGACAGTTAATTGAGCAATTTCTGTAGCTACTATTGAAATTCCAGTGATTCCAGCAAACCGTTCTATTAGATTTCAAATAAGAAGAAACAGAAATCATGCATAATCGATCGTCTTTGGTTGCAGTAATATGCGTTTCCAACGGAACTATTCCTAATATCACTAATTATTAGCCATGAATACACACCAATTAACATCGCACTGATTAATCACAAGTTACAAAATAAATACTTTACTATAACATACACTGAGGAAATGTATAAAAAAAATTACTATATTATTAGTAATTAATATAAGTGTTCACTTATAGAATTTATTAATGAATATGGTTGAAATTACTATATTTATAATATAATTTATTACGTTGGCAAAGAAATTCTATTTTATGTTCCCGCTTATTCGTGATTTATTAAATAAAATTTCTTCAATTTGACTAATAAAATTTCGATAACTATGTAATTATGCTTTTCAACGGCATACCTAGTAAAATTGGACCAAATATGGACCATACATGTTTCATTTTTACTAGGAATCAGTTCGAAAAATGTCAAATTTTTAATAGCACAAATTTAGGAGACAAAAATTTTTTTAATATCCCAGAAAAATACCATAGATATAACTGATAATGAACAATAGGAATATTTTTGGAAAATATAACTGAAATATCTTGGAATATTTCTTGATACCAGGGTTTGCACAAATGTTCCAAAAGTTGCGGCAACGTTAAAGCTTATCATTTAGATTTCCCAGGGTGAGACTTAGTCGCGCTCCATTACTGCTTGCCTATTGTAAAGCATAACAAATTTCAACAAACCACATTTAAGACCTTCTTTTTTTTTGTCTATGGGCCACACCTCGCATATTTTCCAGTAGGAAAGCAATTTGATTTTATATTCGTCCTAACCGTCGTTGAATTGTCTCGCTCGACGGGACCATATTAAAGTTGCGCTTCATTTTTCATTATAATCGGATGACTATAAAAACTTAAATGCGGCGCAGTTAATTTATATTTTCCTTCCTTCAACTTTAAATTAAAGCCAAAACTTGACCGAAACTTCCGCGGGGCCCACGGAACGCGAGCCATTAACATATTTAGCGCGCCGAAAGATAAAGAGGATTGACAAAATGACAATTTAAAAACCACTTAAAATGTTGAATTACGATTGACTCGTAAAAATGTATACACTTCGCAATGGCCGAAGGTCGAACGCTTTGCAGCGAACTTGCCGGGGTATTTCGGAGTGGCAAAAGTATCGCTGCTTCACCGTGAGAAAACAGCCATAGTCATTATTACTAAACACGCTATAGTTATAGTTACAGTAATTGTAACAACCAGGAATTGCATTGATATAACCAGAGTTATCGTTACCAATACTTAAACGATAAAATGGTTTGATTAACTAAGATCTATTTTCACTTTATTTTTACAAGTTTCAGAATACATTGTACAATTTTTCACGGTACTTTTTGCCACATCGTCCATCGTGTCGTCGAACGAAAAATTTCAATTTTGTTCACACGTTTTCTCCCAATGTGGTATTCACGAAAAGTAACTATCGTACACTAATGACGAATACTAGAATTTTCTCTGAGCATTGGCGGGGGATAATTGCGAGTCACTCGAATCGTCATTGTGCGTCGACAATTATCGCTTTATATAAAGTAGTAGACTTGGCGTGAACAAAAAAAAATAATTCCATTTGTTTCGTAATACACATTATCTCTGGCTATATTTGCGCGCTTCGCCCCGGTTGTATAGATATACAAGCGGGCTTCTGAGCGCCGAAATCCGTCATTGGATTTAATCGTTTCCTATGCACTTGACTGTGCCTATTGTCGAGTGCGCTCTATAATAATTTAATGCCAGATATAATAAGTAACTTGCTGTCTGGCAGGTTGCCAGGGCAGCTACCCTATTCATCTCTTTATGAAAGCTGAAAAGCATGGCGCGCGCGAGCCGCGCCGAACAGATGGAGTGTTAACTTATGGACCACTGTCTCCCGATGGCTAGACTGCGTTTAAGCGAATTTAAACGCGCGATCTTAATTGGTCAGTCTTAATTGAAAATGCCATTACGCGCCATTGTGCGCGATCAATGAACAATCGCCCCGGGCCCGTTGTATGTTCTTTAAGAAAGTCATTTGGCTGTTGCTGCGCCGGTGAGAAAGGCTTATTCAGATTACTAATTGTCTTATAATTAGATCGACGCCCCCCCCCCTTTTTTTTTTTTTTTGGTTCACCGCAACTTAAAAGGAGGACTTAACTCTAAGCGCGTTAGTTTATGCGTGTAAAGTAAATTCAGAAAAATGAAACAGTTAATTTTCCCATAAAAAATTGGATTGGAAACCCAGAAGACAATTTATGAACATTCCTATGATAAAGTATGAAAGAAATACTATAATATAGTATGCATTCCAATAAATCTGTATAAATTCCAATAAAATTATAGGAATATATATAGGAATAAAGAATATAGTTAAACAATTATTAATAATGAAATATTATTTATCCTTACACTCCTCAAGCGGGAGGTTTCATTAAATTACATGTTTGATTTATTGCTTTAAAATGTTTGTAAACAATTGGTGCGAATTTAACAATTACAACGCGGACGGTAATAAATGGGAATTTATTGTGTTATATATTATAGCAATGAATGCAATAACCAAAAGTTTTTTGTTCTAAAAAAGTTGGTGTTAATAAAAATTAACTCCAACGAATCACACGGAATTTGAATTATTGCGTAGACTACAGGAATCACTGATTTTAAACTTCATCTATACGTATTGTACTGACGGTTTGAAATAAAAGAATTAAACAACAAGAGCTGCAAAGCTCATAAATTCACAAACATGTTGAAACAACTGTGTCGCATTTACTGTATTGTATCAATGCAAAGTTTATTTGAGTTTATAAAACTTCTATTGTAAATCAATAAAATTGTTGATAAGATAATAAAATATTTTCTTGATTTATATAACCATTCTCCAATTGTATACCTTGTGATATGATTATTCCGAGCACGAAGATACTTTTGATTATACATTTTATGTAGTGTACACTAAGTAAAAAGTAATTTATAAAAGTCCTTTTATGTTCATTTAGAGAAATTTAAGCCCAATAATACCAAGTCTTACTTAACAATTCAATTAACAATATTATTTTTATATTATGATAAAATTTTATAATTTTTTTATACTCTTAATTATTAATCATTATTTTATTATAATACCATTCGAATTTGAAATTCGAATTTTCAGTTTTTTGTAGCAATCACTTGATATAACTTTAATAAACAGTTTTATTTTTAATTTATATAATTATCTAAAAACATAATGTTCAATACATTGATTAATTTGTAAACTTCAAATTAATTTGCGTACGTAACCAATAAAATCATAGCTTAACATTTATACTTATAATTTATCCAATCATCTGACTTGATGCAGACGAAACAACATCCACTTTTTACTAAACTGTCAAATGCAAACTAATTAAATATCGAGTTGTTTGTATTACTTCGTTAAAAATGACGGACCAATAATTTTTGCACGTTGCATGCAAATAAAATATTTAAAAGTAATCGTTACTATGTTTTAATTAATTAAAAATGAACAAAGCCACGAAAATGTATTTTTAACAAACAGTTACCGATTTGTGTTACTTGTTGCCTTCAATGAAATATCAAAAAATAATCGTCAATTTCGTACGCTGATTTTTCGCAAGTTTCGATTATCACTAATAACGTTTCAAACACAATTTGGCTTCATTGCTTATTAGCCGAATAAATTGTGAAATTCAATAGAAGAAACATAGCATTATAATAGAGAGGAAAAAACGAATTACGATATATTTATAGTAATATTGGAAACAAAATCAAAGTAATTCTCCGCCTATCTAACACTCTTTATAAAGTCTTGTTTTGGAAGTTGAAAGAGTTGGTGTCGATCTCACGTTATACAGAAAGAAATTCCAAAACTCGGAGAACCGCAAAATAGAAAAGAATCCCACTTTTAGACAGAACTATTAGTTCCCCCCCCCCCCAAATAAACAATCGTTCGAATTAACGAATGATGATGAAATTTTTCAGCAAATATTTTGACAAAGTAATTCACTCAATTGTTGTTCAATTTTTTATATATATACAGGGTATTATTCAAATTCATTCATACGGTCATGAATGAATTAAAAAAAAAATTTAAAACATATATTTTCATTTCATAATAAATCGTTGAATATTATATAAAGATTTACAAAGCCTAATTAAAAATCACTTTTAAATACCTGAATAAAATTTTTTCCATATTCAAGTTACCATACAATGAAGTAAAAAAAGGATTTTATATTCTGCGCTAAATTCATTAAATTTAAATTATAACTTAAAGTTAAATTCTAAATTCAATGGTTATTATGAAAAGTTAAATAAAATTCTGTAGTGAAAATGGAATATTATTAAATATCTTATTTTCGGAGCATGAATATTCCTTATCGAAAGAGATCAACTTTTCATCTGCATTTCACTTTAGATATTTGATTTCCGATTATTAGAAATAAATTTTTAGTTTCCAAAAGTAAACTTTTAATAATTCGATTTCAATTGATAAAATCTTAGAAATGCTTGTTGAATTATTCAATTGATTATCTACTTGTTGTAAGACCGTAGTGCACTTACTAATTTTTTATAGTGTAAATATAGTGAATATAAATTTATAATGATTTTTATTATGAAGTTTCTTATAAAACAATATTTATAAAATTATATCAAGTTTAGGAACAAAACTGAATTCAATGTATAAACTTTTCACGTTTCATATTACATAATATATTATTTTACGTAATATTAGAATACTGATTAATTAATTAATGCAAATAAATGAAGATTTTAAAGCACTACTTGTCGTATTATACTTCAATAATTATATATTTATCATAGATGAATAAAAGTAATAAAGATTTGAATAAGGAAAAAAAAGGAAAGATTCTCAATTACACATTTTGCTTAATAAATGGATTCGTCATTAATTAAAGTTAAATTCTCATCTAAGACTCCTTAATTTCTGAACTTGAGAGGTGTATCACCCTCATTATATAGCACTGGCATGAAATAAGGGAAACTTTGACCTATATATATATATATATATATATACGTATATTGTAATTGGCATCAAAGCAATTATTTACTAGATGGACTTATGTGTCTCGTTCTTAAATCGAAATAAGCTCTTTCTAACATGTATAATAATCGAAATAACAGCACAATATACACTTTATTTTAAAATCATTGTCTTAATTTATTACTTTAAATGAACGAAATATTATTATAATATACTTATGTTGAAATGTATCAAAATATTTTATTGATATTAAAAATTGAATGCTATTCTAATATATTCATTGTTATTTAAGAAAAAAACTTATAAACATCAAACAATTATAACTTCACCTCAGCGATATTATAATGAAAAATTAAATTTTGACAGGAGTTTGCAGATATTCCATTTTATTTAATAAAATTTACTCGTCAAGTTTTTCTCACACCCAACATATCCTCAATTTACATTTGAATTTATTCCATTTGTCGAATAGATGACATTAATTTTCTATAAATTAATTATAAACTGCGTACAAATGACATTACAATGCCAAAATATTTATATAGTTATACTATTTTGTCTGAATGTACATTTAATTAAAAGTTTTCCAAGCGCAAAGTTTCCACCGCAGCCCGGCTCGCGCAACATTTCAATTCAAACGAAAATTGATTTCAATTTAAATCCAAAATCCAAAAGTACCGGCTTTATGAACTTGGGATCGGAATATTTTTCGAATTGACCCGCCGAGTCAAAGGATCGCCGCGTATTAATCCTCGTCATAAATTTCATCGAATCTTCGGCAAGTCGATAATCATAATTCAATGGTTCTCGATTAAAGCTAGTCCATTAAACGAATCGGAGAAGTGAATGAAGCGACATTAATCGAATCGCGATTGTTTTCAAAGCCCGGCAACAACAGTTTTTGATGGCACGGAATCGGCTGATTTGCCGCGCGCATACGGTAATTCGAACTCGACTAAGTAAATCGGAAATTCGGCACGAGTGTGGGACATTATAATTACAGCAATTTAAATTCAATAAATTTGGTATTTTGCACGACTTTGAGTAGTCGCGCAGCTGTTCTGCGAATTAGCATACTAAACTTTATCACCAACAGCTCGACAAAGACGTGCCAAGACGACTGAACTAATTTCGAAGATAGAATAAGTTGGAAGCGCGCGCTTCGTTCCACGCTGTCTTCCGATGCGATAACTCAAACGCACTAATATCATTATTATCATTTATACGCGAAAATTTTGCTTGTGATTGAATTAAGATAAATCCGAATTTCACGTGCATTCCGCAGATAAATATATCAGTCGCGCGGCCTCCAAAAAGATGGATGTTGAAAGCTCCGTGGGAATCTTATTTAAAATTCATACATTTTTACTTACTTATTTAAAATTTATAAACCTTGTCGTGTTGTTAAAATTAAAATCCCCGTTTTACGACTGAAACGCTGTTATTCATCAAATATACATTCGACGCAGTTTTTAATGAACCCAGCCGGACTTTCGGCTCGGTGAATTGAAAACGAAATGGCCTGAAATATAATTGAAAACAAATTTTTCACCATTTCGAATCGTTTATTATATTATATACACTCACAAAACTGACTATTTAAAAGTAATAGAATATTCCTATATTAAATAGGATTTCCATTCGTTATATGGACAAAACGAAATTCTATTTGTAATAAGAATAAGAACAAATTATTCCTACAAAGCATATATTTATGTAAAGAATAATTCCATTAATATTAAATGGATTTGTGTTAGAGAAAGGAATAAAAATGATTTTAGTTGAAGAACATTCAACAGATAAAATAAGGTTTATCGTAAAATTAAATTCCTTTTAATATAAAATCATTAATTTATTCTATATTAACTGAATATTCTTATTTTTAATTGATCTTCTATTAATTTTAATAGGAATGTTCTCTTTGTACAGTTTTCTTAACGCAAATATATTTCTTCTCCGAGTGTGTGATTTTATCGTAAAAATACCATTTTTAGCCAAAAGATGTGCATTCATTTACAACACCTGTGCATCACTTTATATCACTCGAAAAGTCTATCCCCGTAATCTACGACGAAACCCACTATTTTCGCAACACACAAATACCCATTTTTCAGTTATTTTATATCATTTTTATCAATAAGTGACCAGAATGGGATTTCTTGGAAAATATATTCCAACAAAGAAATATGGGCAGATATTGATATCCAAGTGCCGGACTAATTCCATTACTTTGCCCGATATCGCGCGCAAGATTTACGGCGATGTTAATATGCACCTTTTAATGCCGGATGTGTTTGCCGCCTTAAAATACAATTCACGGAGTCTCCGGGCCATTTTTCCGCTCATTACTGCTCTCATAATTTGTCGCCCGTTCGAGCCCCGGCCCAGCGGCTCCATATTTCTAACGCAATCCCGGCCCCGCAAGAATTTGTATTCAATTTTCAACGCAAAACTGTTTTGTTTCCCTCGGTGCGGGCGCATACATTACGTCACGAAACGTGCCCGGATTGTCAACCAATTTTTACGTCATCGATTCCGTTTCAGCAAATCGCGCGCGAATTATGATAATTGCAATCGCTCGGTGCTCTAAAAACGTTGCAACAAGAATTACTATATTGTTACAACAACGTTGGGGCAAAGCATTTTGTTATTCTATTATAACAAATTGACTATCGAAACACTGAGAGAAATAGATAGTTAAAATAATGATCTAGATAGTTTTTCTGAATATCTGTGATAGTAAACTTTAATATCTGTGGATAGTAGAGCACACTACTATCTGGATAATTTTTTGAACTATCTGG
>JABFPN010003954.1:0-16431 GCA_022817305.1 Leptoteleia sp. ZL-2020
AAAAAAAATATATAAATTATTTGACTTACATGATCCTTTATAATTCCTTTATGAACCTTAAATTGGTATAATTAACGTTAACACCTACACTAGCTTAATCTCTTGTTATTAAAAATAATATTAACTAGTTAAAGAAAAGCAACTACAAGGAATAATTAATCAATTGTATTTTAATAGTAAAGATACAATGTCAGTATAATTAAATTGCCTGCAGGATTTAGAATAAACATGCCTAAATTCTCAGTAACTTCAATTACCTTGCAACCATCTTTTATCGTATCTTTATATTCTTTAAATAAAGTATAAGCTATGGATAAACAAGGCATACGTGTAACAGGTTGAATCTCCAATTCATCCATTGCATTCTATAATATCAATTAAATTTCACAAATAACTGAAATGTTACGTTACACACTCTGCTCTCTATTGGACGAAAATACCTTAACACAAACGTATTCGTAAACAATGCGAAGCAGAGCACTTACCGACGCTAGAGTTTCCTACGTGCAGATTCTCATTTTTTAGGAATATGTTTGTGTTAATCATCACCTCTTATAAACGCATACATTCTCCCATTGAATGTGCAGAGTGCTCTTGTCATTAAATAAAGAATTATTATATAACATTGTTATAAATTGAAAAGACACTAATTCCGTGGAAGTAGCACTTTGACTAACTCTTATAGCAGTATCAGTGTTTTTTTTCCCCCAGTGTGGCCGCAATATCAGTTGATTTTAGTTTGGTTCAGTGCAGGCAACAAATAAGAAGCCCGAATTTAGTAGCATTCACATTTACATTTAATTCCTATCAGTGTGGAGAATTCTAGGTCCGGGGCTCGCACTTGAAGTTAGTAACGAAGCGTTCAACAGTGTTCAACAAAACTGCTTAAATTGTTTGTCGCACAATATTCGGAATCCGAATGACAGAGACAATATTGTGCGACAGACAACTTAAGCAGTTTGTTGAACACTGTTGAACGCTTCGTTACTAACTTCGAGTGCGAGCCCCGGACCTAAAATTCTCCACACTAGGGTGCTCTACTCATTAAATCAACAAATATTATATAATATTGTTATAAATTGAGAAGACACTAATTCCGTGGATATAGCACTTTGACAACCTCTTAAATTCAAAAGGAATGCATTATTTCACTTTAAATTTTACGTTTGGGGGCGCTATTTTCGTTTCAGCTTTGCTTCGTTTTCGCTTCATTTTAGTTTCGTTAAAGTTTCGTATGAATTTTCGAAGCGAAGCGGGATTGAGGCGAAGCTGAAACAGAAACGAAGCGAAAACTTAACGAGACGGAAATGAAATGAAACATAAGGGAGAGCAAAATACCGCTGCTGCTTGTCAAGAGCTATTATTTTGGATAGTAGGTTAATATTTATAACCTTTTAGTAGTGGCGTGTCAGGTTTAAAAAATTCTGCAAGTTTTGATATTTTTTAATTAAAAAAAAAAAGATATATAATTTACATTAAAATTAATTGTATTAATAATTTGTATTTATTGTAGGCAACTAAAAATACTGTATCAATAAATTACACAAAATTGATGCATGATAAATTTTAAATTTAAATAAAAAAATACATTTTCAACAGTAAAAGGTAATGTTTAATAATGATTCTCAAAAATTATAGTAGAAAACTTACTTTTGAATGTTAATCATTGAATTTGTTTAGTTTATATAGTTACGATTGTATTAGATTAAAACATTTATAATTGTTGTAGATTTACTCCTAATTTTACAATGGAACCAGAAGAAATTAGAATGAAATATGGATTAAGAGTTGATGGACGTACCGCAAATGAACTCAGGCGAATTAGAGTAAAATTAGGTGTATTTGAACAACCTGATGGAAGTGCTTATGTTGAACAAGGCCTAACAAAAGTTTTATCAACTGTTCATGGTCCTCATCAGGTATTTTCTTTTAGATAAATTACATTTATCTTATATTTCATTTAATATTATAATTAACTTTATTTTATTATTGAAATTTAGTTCAACTGTTTTATACAAATAGCATTTAGTATTATGAAAAACTGAAACTATATACTTTCATGTTTAATATTTTTAATAACATTTATTTAACAATGAAAAGCAAAAATCTGCAATTTACATTTCACAACTTATATATAATCATATTTAATTTAAAAATAACAAAAAAGTTTGATTTTTTAAAATGTGACCTTTTTTCAGCCAAAAGGTAATGTTTCTAAAGTAAATGCAAACACTAGTCGAGAAATAATCAATGTTAAGTATAAAATATCTGTGTTTGGAACTCCGGCATCCGAAAGAAAGTATCTAATGCGTAAAGCTGAAGAATGGCAATTAAAGCTTCGCGATGTTATGGAAGCAATTATTCTTCCTGATTTAATATCACGTTCACAGATAGATATATTTATTTGTGTTTTACAAGGAGATGGAAGTGAGTTTTGTGTTGCAGTAAATGCTGCGACTCTTGCTTTGATAGATGCTGGGATTCCCATTAAGGTAATTAAACCTGGAAAATAATGCGTAAGATTTTATGATAATAAAAAAAAAATATAATATATCATTGTACTAAATTTTCTCTTTCGATAAATTCATAATTTAAATTATTTTTCAGGGTAGTGCCATTGCTTGCTCAGTTACTTTAATAGATTCAGCTTTAATTCAAGAAGATAGTAAAAATGAGGGGATTGGTTTAGTAGATGCAAATTATGTCGAAGAATGTTCTCGCGGCGCGACAATATATGTAGTTGTTTCGTCTGAGCTTCTCAAAGATTCCTCAAATGCTAACCCAATTATCTGGGCAGAAACTTCGGGTGAACGTTTACATATATCAAGATTAAAACCAATCACAGTCAGAGCTATTAATGCTTGTCGCGACATCAAAGTCATTTTGGAGGAATCTGTGAGAAATCACCTACATACATTCAGTGTTCATTCAGCCATTGGTTAATTAATCTACAAATGTACATTAGTTAAGGTGAAATGTCACTCATTGGCCAACTCAAAATGTGCATAACTTTTTGGCCAACTCAAAATGTGCATATCTTTATGTATATTGTAAAATAAAAATTCATTTAAGAAAAAAGCGACGTACATCAATAGTTAAACAAATTTAGGATGTTTTAAATTAATTTTTACATATTGCAACTCTTCTCAGAAAGCTATCTTTAGGAAATGGTTTTTATGTATTATTTTTCAGCTTATGCTCATTTTGATTTGCTCAACGAGTGACATTTCACCTTAAACAGATATTTTTGTTATAATAATAAAATATTACAAAATAGTGATTTTTTTTTATAAAAAAAAAGTATTAAAGCGTTTATTAACAAATACCTTGTTTTTATTACTTTTGGTCATGTTAAATAAAACTTATTACAAATTAATTTTATTATTATCAAAGCTTGGTATCTGGATATTAGTCAATAATCATGCCAAACCATAAAATATTTAAATAAAATAGGGCTCGGCGCATACTGTCCAAAGCGCAGTTTGCGCGATGCCCTGTCTGGCCCAGTTGGTGGGCCTTTTCCCGGGTCCGCCTGCTATTGGCCGTAGGCTCGGGTGGTAGTCTCATCCTGGTGTCCTGGGTCGGGCACCCCGACGGTGTCGTACCTTGGCTCCACCTGAAAGTCGTCCGGGTCACTCCATGCGCCGCCTCCGTCCCTCTCCAGGTCCGGGGGGCCCGAGGCCCGAGGCTCCCACTCGGTGACGTCTGGTGCCACGGGGTTTGTAATTTAGATATACATAATGAAAAATTATTATAACATGCTTCCATTATACGAAGCAATAGGAAAGATATACATAAAAAATGGAAACGTTTCCACGAGATTGGTGTAACAGAATTTTTAATAGGGACAACGTTAAGAAGCTGGAAGTTTGACTGTATCTGTGGCGGAGAGTCAGTGACACAGTCTTGCGCGAATCCGTGTCACACGTACACGCTTGGGGTGTATTCGTGGGGGGGTGGAAACGCGCGCGAGTAACCCTTGCTATGTCAGTGCATTCTCGCTCGTTTTCTACGTTCGTCGTGCCTTTGTCTTGCACTTGGATGAATTTTATTCCTCTGTCGTTTTATTATCAATGATTTATCAGGTACAGAAATTGCCATACTTAAAGCGCCATTAATTTAATTTAAATCTTTTCTTTCTTAATTCAATAAATAGTGACTAAGGACAAAAAAGAAATTTAGTTTACACTCTGAATTTATTTTGCTTTTTACTCAGATACGTCAAGTTCAATTGGTGCATATCTTTTTTTCATGAATGATTTGGATTTTGTTTATTTTTTATTCATTTTATGAATACAATGTTGTCAATTCATAATATATTTGTTGTTTTCAATCGAATAATTGGATTACATTGGATTTGGAAGGGTTTGTTATTCTTTCTTACTCATTAGTAATGCGGTTTTATATTAATGTTTTAAGAATCATATAAGTTAATGGATTAATTATAAGAATAAGATAAGAAATTAATTCATAATATTTGCGTCTATGTAAAAGAAGTTGCTAACAATAAAAATTTGATTTTCAATTTAAATATTTTGTTTCAATGTCAAGAAGAAAAAAAAAAAAAGAATGTAATTTAAAAAGTTTTCTTGCGTAAGCATTTTTAGAGGGTTAGTAAAAAGAATAAGATTGTTGATAAATGTCAAATTTTACTTGGAGAATGTACTTTTTATCAGACAAGTTATATTAACGTACATTAGAATAAAATTTTGCATAATTTTACCGTTTGTAAATTCAAATCGTCAAGTTACTTTATAATGCCAAAACCTGTTGAAGTTGCCCTCAAAATCTTATTTGGCAAGATTATTTTTAGCTCGTGTTGTATACTAACTTACAACATTGTAACTACATTATTATGGATCTTAATAACTCTAGCAATAATACACTTAATATTGATAAGCCTGACACCATGCTTCTGCTGAGATTCATGTCATTATATATCTCGTTTGAATTCAACCTGGTGGAAATTTCATTAGGTAAATTAATTAATCTTAATGTATAAATATTAATTTTATTTATAATTGTTTTCAATATATAAAATGCACAATACATTTAATACGTTTTACATACACAAACAATGTATAATAAAAACTTTTAATAAAGTTACAAATTTGTTCACAATTATAGAATTTCGAATTAAAAAGGCAATTTAAGTTAAAGAAAAGCTCAGTATTATTTAATTATGTACTGCTATGAATTCACAACGTGGTTCTTAACATACTTTTTGTGCTTGGCTTTGTAAAAAAAAACTTTAAATTGTAGCTGAAAATAACTTTGTACCTAATGACCGGTACATATCATAAACTTTTATAAATTATATTCTAAAAATAATAACCAATTGCAAACAGGCTGAAATGGAAGAAACGGAATTTTACTTTATTAAATAAATTTTGTTGTTATCATTGAAAAGAAGAAAGTATTATTCGCAGGATTGTTATACCGAGAAAAAGGAATAATAATATTAATGATTAATTTTAAGTTAATTTTCGTGATTACTGTAAAATTTTAGTTCCAGTTGCTTAATTTATAGTTAAAATAACCATAATATAGTTGATTCAATCAGAATTCTAGTTATCACGAAAATTAATCTTATAACTTTGTTTTCAGTGTAAATTGCCAGTAATGTAAGATCGGAGTTGTTAGGGTTGGCTTATAATTTTCGCGTGCACCATTTCAAGGTCATTGCGGCTGATTAAAATTGATCTACAATTTTAATTGTTCATTCATTTTATATGCAAAATATTCAACGCAATCAATGCGAAGCTATTTCTCCGCAAGCTGCGCGCTTTCATTAAAATAATGACAATCCAATAAAACTCCAATTTTTTTTAATTCAGGCTGTAAAGAAAGCTGATGCCGCATTTATTTGCGTAAATACAAATAGCTTTTGTAAATCAATTTTAAATAATGCATTTTTAATTAATATTAATTAATTTTTATAACTTTGAAGATTTTTTTTTCCATAGAAACATTTACACCAGGGTTATCACTGTTTAGACCTGAATTGAAATTAAAATGACCGAATTCATTTTTCTTTCGATGCTGAAGGGTGTCGCACCAACCCTTAAGCTCTACTTTGGTGAATTCAATCAATGGCTTATTTATTAAAAGCGATTGATTTTAATGCCGTTGCTAGTTAATAGGTTGAATATATACGTTGATAGTTGAAAAGCAATTTTCTAACAACTTTGAAGGACAGGTTTGAATTCCTGTATGTCATTGTAAAGTTTTTCGTTTATTTATTTCTAAATTTAAATTTATAATAAACACGAATAAAATAATACCACACAGTAACAATTTGTAAACAAACATTACTAATACTGTTAGTAAACTGGTTACACACTTGTTCAAACTATCATTTTTATAATAATAATATTCGTATTTTCGAAAACGTTCGGCATAAATTACTATTTCAGCTTAGTAATTGAATGACTGCTAAAAAGAAACGGGACAGTTTCCGTTCACGTGTTACAAAAAACATGTGTAATTTACTTGCCGTTTAGTTTTCTCAATGTAAACAATTGAAATAATCATTTGACAATTGGACATTAAATTATTTTCACATTATATAATTTATATCAAAAAGCAATACAATCAACATTTGTTATAACCTTGCAGTTTCCAGCGGGACCAAAATCTGCCAAGACTATCAATCCCCAACACATATCTACTGTCACTGCCGTCCTTTAAATTCTTAGGATAGTATGTACCGGTATGTTTTTGCAACTTACAATGAACAAACAAAATAATTTACTAGTACTGATTTTCAAGTGCGAACAAATTAAAACATTTGATTATAGAAAAGTATTGGTTTGAAACTAGGGTTGATAAAAATCTTGATTTTTTTAAAAAAATCAAAAAAATCAGATTTTTTTTATTTAAATCGAATTTTTTTGATTTTTATTACTAAATGGAAAATTTATAATAAAAAAATACACGGAAAAAAGTATTCGCTTTAGTAGGTAGATAAATGAGTTTATCTAGCAATTTTTAACTAATTTAGTAGGAATTTATTCTATTTGCAGAAGCACCTAGATATTAAATCGACTAAAATGAATAATTAAACGTTACATAAACTGTATGGCTGATTCAACCATACACTTATCTTATAGGGACTGAACATAACCTTATTGTGTCAATGAAAACTTGGACTTCACTGTGTTTTGGATTAGATAAATTTGTATGGCTGATTCAGCCATACAGTGTATGTAATTCAAGAAACTCGCTAGGTTAGTTTTCATAAATTCGACTCGCATAAATTTGTTTGGCTACACTGAGAAAAAAGATGTATTACAAACTACATATGCTTTGATAATTATCATTTTTACTATTTTTAATAGTAAAACTTTTCACTCTTCAGAGATATCCTCAAATGAATATAAATTGTTTTCAATTTTACTATTACTTTTTTCTTAGTGTATGATAATTATAATTTCTACTTATCCCAATAATGGCCAAACATATATCTAACTTAAATAGAAATTTAGTAGCGCATATTTTTTTCCGTGTATGTATTTATATTATAAAAATTTTTTTTATTATATTTGAAAATTCGCACGCGTTTTCGCAGAGTTACCAAAAACAAAGTTGTGAAACTTTAGGTGTTGTTATAAAATAGACACTATTGGGGACGTGAATTATTCTCAGTGTCATTTAGGACTTAGTAAACGTTCTATAGCTAATTTTATATATTTTTATTTATATAAAAAATAATAAAATTGCATTAATTAATGTAACATTATATAATTTTACCCTCCACAAAAAAAGTGATTTAAATCATGATTTTTATTAAAAAAATCATTTGATTTAAATCGCGATTTTAATAAATGATTTAAATCAAGTGATTTAAATCATTGCAACCCTATTTGAAACGAAGCTAAATCAATTTTTCCACACAAATAAAGAGAGCAAAATTTTAGTCCATTAAAGTTAACGGGATAATAATCGAACTGAGTTTAATTATCAGAGGTACAATGATGTTTCCGTATCACACATTCTACAAGAAGCGCGACGAGGCGGAATTGGCCCGCGAGAAGGAAGTCACAGGACACGAACGGTATTATCAGGATCGTACCAGAAACAAAAGGAAGCGCCGCGTTGTGGGTCGCAGAACGCAGAGTGCTATCGAGCTCGACACCGAGACCATGGTGTCGGCCCAAAATCTGTTCCGGAAAGGGCGAAGCGCCAGCACCGAGGACGACGAGAGCGACGAAGAAAAATTTATCCTCAGCAGTAAAATTGACAATCTCGCGAAAATACTTTTCAATCGAGTCTCAATCGCGCGTGGTAGTAAAGAGCAACACGACACTTATAGGTGATTAATTGTTATTATTTTGTTTATTTTATATTAGGTCTGCCAAATTTCGAACAATTAATAAACATGTCCAAACATGTTCGAATACGTCCATTGACAGGACTGTTTCATATGCTTTAAAATAATTATTTTGCTTTCGCTAGCATAGCCCAATGCGAAGTTGCAGTTGTTAATTAAAGGGCGCACACGCATTGGCGCGAAATTTGAGTGTAAAGTGATAATTAATTGGCCGATTGAACGGATTTTCAAGCAAAAAATTCTGATAAATGAAAGAATTTATTGCACAAAGACAACATTCATAAATATACACATTACCGTACGTATTATATATATATATATATATATATATGCACTTTTTTGTCGAAAGAGAAACGAAAAATTTCTCTTGATTTTTAAGAATTAAAACTTCTTTTGACATATGCGGTTGTACGAAGCACAAATTGTACTTTCAGACGGTGCGCAATTGTCGAGAATATTTGAGATGTAACAAAGGCTCTCGCAACTGCAAAGTCATCGTCTTTGCCGGAGGCTTATTGTTTCTTAACACTCACCTCGAGTTCGATCGGGGGCTACATTAATTCGGACCAAGTACTCGGCGCAAAACAATGAGGGTTAACCGTTAAAAGCTCCAACAAGCGAACTTTGTAGAACTTTTGCTTGTTTATCTCGACTCTCGAGCACATTTTTCAAATAAGTCCTTTATTTATTTTTCTTTTTATTTCAACATTATTTCAGAGCTACACGAATCCGCGTATTAAATTGCGCATTTTTAATTCTTAATTAATAATACAATCGATGATAGAAAATTACTTTGATTGCTACATTTAGTTGAAGCTGCATTGGTTAACAGTTACGTCTGAAAATTATACTTCAAAACAGGCCAACTTTTTATCAATATACAGTCACGTGATTGGAAAATACCTGTATTTATCTATTTTATCGTTAACATTATTTTGTTCGCGCATCATCCATCGATATTAACATTTTGCTCGGGACACGATTTCAATTTCCCAACACAAATGAATCGATTTATCGATTGAAAATTTTCTCGAGCAGTTTGGCTACCCTGTTAACATTTCTATTGGTAACTGTGTATCAAATAATAGCTTTGCAAATGAGCACAATAATAACAATACTAAATGTAGTTATGACAGTTTTTATTGGATGAAACCCTTCGAAGTCATACTTTTAAAGTCGTACAATAATAGATTTAAAACAAAACAAATGGAGTCAAGTCCTTGATTCGTTAATCTACCCTATTCTGTTGGTATTTTTGCAAAGATGACGGATTGACAAATGTATCTTTTTCTCTATTTCCATTGTTCAAACTACGCATTTACAAATGGAAGAGGGAATGTAAAGCAAATTATTTATGCATGCAGCAAATAAGCCGTATATCAACATATATTTCATAAACTGAATAACCAAACGGAAATGCATGACATTTGTTTGACGAATTTCTTTTAAATTTACAAACAAAATGTAAGGTTATTTAAAGTTTTTCAGAAGATAAATTATGATTTTTGGCAGAATTCCAAAACGTGTAAATTATTCCAAATTATAATAAAAGATAGCAGTAACTGCTAATAAATTATGTACGGGAAGAATTTCAGATTTGAAAGTCGAGATAGAATTCGTTCGTTGACACGGAGATAAAAGACGACTAAAAATTGTTGACACTGTTAATAAACTGGTCATATACTTGCAAAAATTGAAAAATTACTATCCTACGTTAGTAAAAAGTGTCAGCATTTTGACATATATTGTCAGCTTTCTAAGAATAATTGTTAACAAATTTATATCCTTTTGTTAACTTAAGATAGTAATTTCTCAAATTTTGCAATATGACCAGTATTGTTAACAATTTTGTATACGACCAGTTTACTAACAATGTCAGTAATTTTTATTAATTTATCTCTTAGTGTATACCGATATATGTCTGTAATAATTGTTAATAAGATGTCATCTCTTTCCTTTTGTAGAAATGAGACGCAAAGATACACGGCACTGGGTTCGACCGCTTGCGATGAGGTAGTGGAGTGCATGGAATTAGAAAAAAGGTCCAAGGAGCGAGCTTTACTAATATGCCGCGCCTTCGTTCAAAAGTCGACCCGATATAGCCTTTTGCAACAGCTTAACAACATTGGTATTCTGTCCTTGTTTATGACGTTAAACAAATTGCACGACTGTTTACGTACCTGCAAAAAAAATAATTTCAAGTTTCTTTATAATTACACTGAGAAAAATTAAAATTGTCACAGTAACTATGGAAGTTATGTAGATAGCAAATAGTAAACTAAACGATACTTTTGGTTGTGGTTACCATAATTACAGTTAACGTAATCAAAAAACATTGTAAACTCAACAAAATAAACATTTTAATATTTGTCTAGTTACAGTTACTATGTTTTTTTCTCAGTGTATATAATTTGCGTACATAGAAATTGGATCCTTACATTAATAAATTCTTGAATTATAATTATTTTATATTAAATTCTTCCTCGCTAAATTGCTCTACTGACATTTTGTAAACGGTTAAAGCGAAGCCGCAAAGTAATAGCACTCCCTTTACAGGATCACGCGTGGACAAGCATTGGTTTTTAGTAAGAGACGTTTCCTTAAAAACGGATCGTCTCATGACGCTTACACCGTTGAACGAAAACTGCCCTCTAAACATCTGCCCTCTGACCCAGGACGTACTTAATAATCTCTTTCTGGCCTTGCAGCATCCGTACATCTGTCCAGTTTTACATTTAGCTATATTGGAGTATGAGGATGAATGTTACGTTGTTGTAATTCAACCAATAAACCAAGGGAGTTTAAAAGATATTATATATGGGGTAAATGCAACAAATTTTTTATATTGCCCTAGTAAGAATAGATAGCGTAAGATGTCCCACAAATATTTCCTAATAATATCCTTACATTAAAAAAATTGTAATTCAGACATGAGTAATGTAATTAATAACTAGACTTTTATACATCATTTTTATTTAAGATTGAAAAAAATCAGTGGAACGAGGACTGGGTACAAAAGTATGTGACCAGAGGCAAAGGTTTGCCTTTGCCGCGTGTGCAGCAGATGGGACGGCAAATTTTAGAGGCACTAGTGTTCTTGAAGGATCGTGGATTCCCGACAGTGATGCACTTGCATTCGGGTAACGTTATCGTGCAAAATGGAGTAGCTCGTTTAGCTGGCCTGGAAAACACATTACTCGGGTTTACGAGTCGAGCGCATCATTCGCTGTCGTTTCGCTTGGCACGCATTGACGCCATGGATACAATACTTTTTGGTAAAAACATTATCTTTTATGATTCCTCCTGCAATTGATGTATCGGTTATTGGGAGGAAGATTAAAAGTCTTTTTGAAGATTTTTAACAAACTTTTCTCAGACCATTTGCAGACTAATTAGAGATATTTATTTTCGCTAGGGAAATTTATGAATTAATATATATTTGTTTTAGGTCAAATGATTTTTGAGATGTGTGCAGGGTATGAGCTTCGTACTGTTGAACCAACAGCTGAACAAATGGCAGACCTTGACAAATATCCGCAAGTATGTGAAATAATGGTGCAAAAATAAAATGTCAACGTTAAAATAAAGGAATTCAATCTTTAAAATATAAAATAAATATCTTATTAAAACAAGTTATTTTTAAAATTTTCTTAAAATGGAATAAAAATAATTATTAAGATTATTCTTTTAGGTTGTTGAGTTTTTAAACACTATATTTGATCGGACAAAACCTCGTCGGCCCAGTGTGCAAGAACTTTTAACGCACGATTTCTTTCGAAATATAGATCTGCGCGAAATGCGAAGCGCGCCTGTTACCGTAAGTTGATTGCTTAAAATAAAAACAAAAATAAATGAGTTTAATCGAGTAAAATTTTCTCTTTGCATTCACACTCAATGAAAAATAAAATCGTTTTATTCAAAACGAAATTTCATTCGAATTAACAATTATTGTTAACGATTTGGTTAAACCTTTATCACTTCCGATTTAGGAATGCAGATAATAAGAAAATTAATTAACTTGCAGTATTTTTCAACTGAAATGTATAATTGAACATTTCAATTTTATCATTTACAGATATTCCGTCCAATCTTAAAAACATCTGTCAAAAGTTTACTTGAAAAGATAAAACGACAAAATTATAATAAAAGGTAAACTTAAATAAAAAATCTTTATATTAAATTACATGTAAAAATACAGTAAAATATTTGTTTTTAAAAATTACTCATATATTTTCAAGCGGGGATAATAGACACCCCCAAAAATTGGAATATTAAAAAAAAATAAATAAAAATAAATTGTTACAGGCCTCAGAGTTTCACTGCTGGTGACACTGTAATCTCGCCACAAACCCCCATTACGGACTATGGCGCTCATAGTTCTTCGTCACTTTTAGATCGATTATACGATGAATTAACAAACACGCCAGTATGAGATAATAACATAAGTAAAGAAACTGATAATAAAGCGAAAACCGAAAAAGTTCGAGTAACAACTTCTAAAGCAAACGCACGACTATAAACTCGTCTTTATATTAAACACTAATCACTTAATAAATCACCTATTGTGAACTTCAATTGATTCAGTTTGACCACACGTGTATAATAACATCTATACTATATACGGAGTAATATACATCTATTACTATACGGAGTAAAATACTCCGTGAATAATTACATATATTTTAAGGATAATACTAAAAGTATTGAACCATATTTTGCCAAGAAAGAGTATTTTTTGTAAGCGTTTATTTCCAAAGAGAATATCAAACAACTGTGGTTTAAGAAACATAAAATTTCGGCTTCAACAATTGGAGGTTGAAATATTATGGAACATGTATCCGAAAAATCATGTACATATGAAATGTTATATAATATTATTTTTGAAGTATCATAATTGTCTCTGGTACAAAAAAAGTAGAATTTCACAATACTTTTTGTTCGTATGGAAACCTAGAAAATTGTGAAACATCTACTACTATTGTGCAAGGGATAATTATGATGTTTCAAGAATAATATTATATAATATTTCATATACTGTATCCGAATTTTTGGTTGCATTTAATATAATATTTCAGGCTCGAATTTTTAAATCAGAAACATTATGTTCTTTTAACCAGGGAACTTTAGCAAAATATTTATACTGTCTTCCTAATGATATGCTGCAAGAACTGATCTATAAACCAACGAAAACAATATCAACATAACAACTACGATTCTGAACATATACTATGCAATAAAGTATGGTGTAAGCAGGGGAATAGTCATATATTCAAAAAAACGATCAAAAGCAACTGTTAAAACAATAATATAAAAACGATCCTAATAAAAAATAACTCGCTGAATTTGTTATAAAGTATTAAAGTAACCATCGCATTAATCGATTACAACAAAATAAGGCTAAAATATATGCCCAAAGATACGCGCATAGCTTTTACTCTTCTTCTCACTTCTATGTGCATGAAATGTCGCATGGCTCTAAGTAAGACATTGTTGAAACATAAATATACATTTCCTGAATAAATAATGGGAAATAAATAAGCAGACAGCTATACACTAAAATGGTCGCAGAAAATTATTATAAATGATTACTGTATACCATTTTGCAGATTTTGCGGGCTGAATGCATTATTAAATTAAATATAATTAATTATACCAATACTGATTAATCGAAATAAATTAATTAATGTAACAAATGTGCATTTGAAAACTCATTCTGCATGCGTTTTTGGTAAAATGTGCATTTAACAACGTATTCTGCATTCAGAATGACTCGCCATAAGCACCCATTATCAGTAAATGATCTGTTTTACTTTTGTCAAATTTACTTTAAGATTAATCTTAAGAGGAAGAAAGTGATTGTGTCACGAAGTTATCCAAACAACCAGGATTTTCAAAATCAATTAAACGTGAATTTATTGTGAATTGATATGTAACTCATATGCAACTCATTAGTGATTTACAAGTAATTTACAATTTGCACTTGAAGTAAATGTGAAATATTCAAAGTGAACTCGCAGTGATTTTATTTCCCGTTTGCAAAAACTTCACGTTGACTTCACAAGGACTTCGCAAGGACTTCACAAGGACTTCACAAGAACTACAGAAAGACTTAAAATAGACTTGATATAGACTATTCTTTACTACAATTAAAAACTTTGTCAAATGTAAATCTTATAAGAAAAAAAACTCAGAAAAGAAATTTCTTTAATGAAAACAATAAGAGTTATAATTAAGTATACATTGGATGCTCAGAGAAGATTTATTCAGAATCCACTGTTTACATTATTTGATTGAATTTTATAATATTGAAACTTATATGTAATTATTTAAAAGAACTAAGGGGATAATTTTCCGAATAATTGCGTACATGATTTACCATTGAGTCCATTTGTAACCTGTAATAATTGTTTTCATATTATTGAAAGTAATGTGACTGTAATATATTAGTTAACGTACATTAATTACAGAACTGAAGAATGAAATGTTTTTAAAATTGAGCATTCAAAAAAATAATATTCGTGTTTGCGCCAAATTTTTAGTTAAGTTGGTATGCAGGTAGCTGAGCAGTCTCTGGTCTCTCTCCATCCGGCGTTCGCGATAGATCGTGCCGTAGCGTTGTTTTATTAAATAAACTTTTATTTTCTATTTAATCGGAGTTTTAGTTCTTTTACTTAACTTATATTTATATTATACTTATTTTATTAGAAAATATATATTAAAGATAACATTATTTGTATAACTTACATTATATGATTTGGAACTGTTTTGTATACATCTGTAAACATTTCTTTCCAATTTGGTTTCTGATTCAATTCTGCTTTTTCAAAAGCTGATAAAATTTCTTTCTTCTTCATTATTCTAAAATTCTCTTCCTCTTCTTCACTCCAAAAATCTAATTTTTCTAAATAATTTCTAAACCTTTTAATCGGTGAAAGTCGTTTCCACATATTAATTTCATTGTCGGATCTGTATGCAGTACTGTCGTCTGATGTACTGTGATGACCAACCCTAAAATAAAATTCCTTTGTTGTTATTTTATACTTTAAGGATCACTTTAAAATGCAGCAAAATAACAAAATAAGATTAATATTTCTACCATATTCCATATTGCTAAATTCTTTTTTCTCCCTGATTATATTTATTCAAAGTTTGTTGTACCGCTGAATTATTAATGTTAATTAAGAAGTTTTTTTAATATTAGTTTATAAATTGGTATATAAATTAGTACCTATATGACATAGCCTCAATTAATATTGGTTTACGATATTGTACAGAATATTCGCGTGCTTCACGGGTTACATGGTGCATTGCGAGAACATCATTTCCATCAACACGAATTGTTTTCATTCCATATGCTGGACCCCTTATTGCTATTCCATCACCTCCAAATTGCTCATAAGATGGCGTTGATATGGCATACCCATTATTGCGACTGAACAAATAATAGTTAATTAGAAATGTAAAAATTTAAGTTCAAAAAGATATATAAATTCATCTCTTAATAGTGAGTCTCTGGCTATAATAAGACACTAGTTATAACGTCTTTTCCATCTAGCGATAACGTTAGCAATTAATTAAAATTGTTTTCCTTCAAAGTTACTCTATTAAAAATCAGTCAATTTTGTTATTACTAATTAGAAAGTCTTTTGATTTTATAACATCAATTTAACTCATCTCCTGTGCTGTTAAAGTAGTGAATATTTTTATGTTTGCGTAACAGTTGTATAGCCGTCAATTACCGCTTATAGACCCATCCCTGGACAAAATAAAAATATATTTCCAATATATTTCCAATATATTTTCCATATAGAAAAATTCAATGTATTGGAAATATATTGGAACAATATATTTCCAATACAATTCCAATATATTTCCTATACAATTCCAATATATTTTCAATACATTTCCAATATATTGGAAATATATAACTAACATTTTGGCAATATAGTGACCAATATGGTTTTTTTATTTTTTTTTAATCGCTTGTAACATTCGCAAATCCGCTTAACAATTATTATTTATAAAATTCGCACATCGTTGAGAATCGAACCTCGCACCTGACGCTAACGCTGTCGCAATAACCTAACGCTCCTAACCAC